>CAWUFW010002502.1:1970000-2187886 GCA_963921515.1 Calotriton arnoldi | reverse complement strand
GAGTACTCAGAAGCTATACCAAGGCTTAGGAATACGTTTGTGGAAGAACCTAGTTTTTTTTTTTGAAGGATTAAATTTGTTTTTAGAGAAAACAAACAGCTGATAAAAGTGTGGAAGAATTCCTATCAGCATTGAGGCCCTTAGCATCAACATGCAAATTCGGAGCATCAGTTGACACTTACATAAGAGATCAATTTGTTTATAGCTGTTTTGCGAAGAAGATACAAGAATGTTTGCTCAATTGCAGAGACTCCTCTTTGTCAGAGGTTATTGATCTGGCTAAAAGCATTGAACAGTCAATAGTTTCGAGTCGTTTGATGTCTCATGAGAACTCCAATCATTCTTCTTCTACGTTTGTTTATTCATTAGGAACTGGTGAACATATTGATGCCATAGATAATAAGAACAAGAACTTTAAAGGAGTACAACGTAATAATAACCTTTTCTGTTTCAGGTGTTGGTCTAAATTGCATCTAAGAAACAATGCACATTGTCCTGCTCTAGATAATCGCTGCACAAAATGTAAAAAATTGGGTCATTTCCACAGTGTTTGCAAGTCTAGTAAAACCCCATGTGAAGGTACACAGAATTGAATTGAGTGAGAGCACAGTGGATTTATCCAACATGATTTTGACCCTGGAGTATTTGATTCAATTTCCAGTAACAAAGTGAAAGATCCCATATTTCAAGTCACTTTGGGTTCTGTATTATCACTTGACATGATATGTGATGCAGGTGCACCTATTACGATTATTTTAGATAGCTTGTTTAATGAACATTGGGGGTCTGATATTGTCCTGAAATCTCCTGATATACATCCCAAGGCATATGGTGATCAAGGCATCGATATGGGTGAATTTTTTATAGATGGTGTTACTTGCCTTGGTAGTAGAACAATGACAAACATTGTTGTGTCAATTAAGGGGAGAAACATTGTAGGTAGGCCCTTGCCAAATTAGGTCTCATATTAGTTCCAGGTGCTGATCCACCGGTCAGAATAGCGGATATACCTATATCTATAGTTAACATCGACAAAGTTAGCGTTGTTAATATTGTGAAGAGATTTTGTGATATTTTGAATGACATAATTGGTTTCATTATCAAACATGTTTACAAGATCAAGCTCAAGAAAAACTGCCATGCATGTTACCCACAAAGCTAGACCTGTTCCCCTTAGCATAAGACCAAAGCTAACAAGTCTATTAGAGAAGTTAGCTAAATATGGCATTATTAAAGCCACTGAATCATCAGAATGGGTCAGTCCCATCGTGATTGTATGTAAGAAAGATGGAGAAATTTGTTTGTGTGCAGATCTTCACAGTCTCAACAAGAATATTGTAGTTGATTGCCACCCCCTTCCCAAAATTTAGGATTTCTTAGCTAATACTGGTGAATCGAAATTCTTTACCTTGTTGGATCTCAAGTCTGCATATCACCAAATTCCATTAGATGAGACTTTGCAAGATTTAACATATGTAATGACGTTTGGAGCCTATACGTTTTGCAGACTTCCATCTGTTTCCAGTGTTTTTCAGCGTCTTATGGACACCATCTTAGAGGGTGTGGTTGGGGTGCAGGCTTCCCAAGATGGTGTTCCAATTTTTGCAAAGTCTTTACAAGATCACCAAGCTATTCATGAAACAGTTTTTATCAAGTTTAAAGAGTATGGCATCATTCTTCGCATTGATAAATGCAAGTTTTTGGTCCAACTTCTTGATTATTTAGGCCATTCCATTAGTGCCAGCATGATCTCTCCCAAACAGTGGCTTAACACAGGCCCCCGCAGCCCCCGTGGTGCAGGGGGGCCCCAAGCTCCAGGGGGGCCCCTCAGCACAGTGCTCTGGCTGGAGAGCTCCCGATTTAATCTGGAGTTTCGTTACGCCAGTGCTCCCAAATACTCTTTGGTCAAAGCCATTGAAGATTCCCAACCGGCAAGAGACAAGGATATGCTTCGCTCTTTCCTTGGGCGTAGTGAATACTATTCACATTTTGTGCAAGGCTATGCGTTTATTGTACAACCATTGAGGAACTTGCTTAAGAAAGGAGTGAAGAATATCTGGTCTGATTCTGTTTAGGAAGCCTGTTAGAAGGTCAAGAATCTCATTATTTCAGCTCCAGCATTATCGCCGTTTGTTGCTGGCAGGAAATGTGCCATTACAGTAGATGCCAGTCAGATTGGTGTAGGGGCTGTTTTTTTTACAATTTTCCCATGATAAGGAAACCATTGTTGCTTTTGCCTCTCGTGCACTCAGTGATGCTGAATCTAATTACAGTATTATTGAGCGGGAGGCATTGGCCTGCTGTTGGACAGTGGAGAGATTTAAGATATTCATTTGGGGCTCTCAGTATGATCTTTTCACTGATCACAAACCCCCTTACTACTCCTGCTTAATGGTAATGGGTCAGGTAAACCTTCTCACGGTTGGTCAGATTGCTACAAGAATTCAACTTTACTGTTAACTATATACCTGGAGGGAAAAACATCAGAGCTGGTTGCCTGTCAAGGTTACCTGTTGTGGATGAGGGTGTGACCACTACTCAAGAGAATGAATGTGTAATTGCTCTGGTGGAAGACATACTTGGAGACAAAGACACCATCATGCACAAGCAAGGGTTGGAGGCTTCCCAGCAAGATCCCATGTTACAATCTGTATTCAGGTTTATGAAAGATGGATGGCCCAAAGAAAGAAATATTGAAGTCACATTAAGACCTTCCGTTCAGGTTTCAGAAGAGCTATCTGTGATTGAAGGGGTCTTTACGCAATGATGTTTGTATTCCCCCATCTGCTGAACATTTAAGAGTTAGTTGCACCTATAAAAATCTCGAGCAATATACTGGTGGCCGACCATGGCGATTCAAGTTTCCAAGTTTCTTAATGCTTATACTACTTATTTAGTTTCTGACAAACATTGGAAAGTTCATGAATCTCCAATACACTTAGTTCTATTACCAGAAGAAGCTTGACAGAAACTATGCTGGTCCATTTGACCTTTTGCCTAGTGACAAAAGGTATATGATGGTACGGGTAGATTACTTCTCAAAATGGGTGTACTTTGATTTTACTTCAGTACATAATACTGATTCTATTGTTAAATTCTGGGAAAATATTTTTGATACTGAAGGAGCGCCTAAAGAAATCGTTACAGATAATGGCACTCATTTTACTTCAGCATGTATGAAGATGTTCATTAACAGCTTTCATATACATTTCATATACATTTACAGACTTCAAGGTTGATCTCTATTCACCTTGTTCCAATGGTCTGGTAGAACGCATGAATAACTTTTTAAAAGAAGGTGTTCACATGGCTATGGCTATGGGTTTTGAAGTTGAGTCCTTTCTGAAAGAAAAAATCTTGTCATACCTTGTAACGCCACATAGTATATCTAGGGTGTCGCCATTCACAATGCTGTGCAAAAGGTTTCCGAGGTCATCAATTTGTCCCAATTGGGTGAGAGAAGTAAGCAAAAGGAAAGTGCCAAATGGTCAATGCTTGCCGCATGTGGCTTCTAGAGTCGAAGCATTGCTTAGGCATGTAAAAGAGCATTTTGACAGAAACACAGCGTCAAGGAACTGATATTGAATGTGGGTGATTGGGTTTTAATTAAGAAGCCCACCAGAGTCAGGAAAGGTGAATCAAAGTTTTCTGAGCCGGTATGTATTGAAAAGTTGTCTAAAGGCTCTTTGCTGATTAATAGCAGAGGCTGGTGGAGAAGAAAGGATTTAGTTAAGGTTTCCCTCAAACAGGCGGTCAAAATTCAAGTTGTCAGAGGCTGTGAGGAGCATAATTCCTGAATTTATACCTCTTGGTGGGATGAATCAAGTGCACATTCACTTCCAAGACAGGGGGGAGTAAAATTCGTCTCCCAGGGTATCATGTCATTATGATGTTAGTTTGGATGGGTCATTAAATGCAGAAAGGGAGGTCAATGTTCAGACCATATTTTCTGGCACTCTGCGGGATTACAGGATTTCATTCCGATTTATTTAAACCAGAATGACACGTTTCGGCATCTTCGCCTTTTTCAAATGCAAGTGTCACACCAGTATGCAAACTGCGCTGTTTAAACGGATCTTGCCGCATTCCCATTGGCAGATATTTATTGTGACCAACGAAAAAGGACTAGATAATTTCTCCAGACTTCAGATAGTGAATGTGTGTGCCATTCATGCAACTGCTGTAAAAGTTTCTTTGGCCATTATTGTTAGTTGGCCCTGTAATGAATGTTTGCCACTTCTCTTCTATTGAATGTTGCTTCCCCCATTGGGCAACAGCGGCGTCTCACTTGTACGTTAATGGCGCTGCCTTTCACATCGCTGCACATAGATATACAGGACCTTGACTGGTTGTGTCCCAATGTTTAAAATTGATCAGTCCCTGCAGGCCCTACATCCAGCCGCATATTGCCCTTCAGATAAACAGTACCTGCAAGTGCTGGTATACTGACCAAACGCTCCTCATGCAGTCACGATCCGACTCGTGTCGGCAGGCACGCCTTCACTGCTTGGCTTTGGCGGTTCTGCAGATTTTCAATTCCTTGAACTAATTATATATATATATGTATTTTTGTTTTGTTCATTTTTAGTTTTTTCCCTGAAAAGTGGCGGGGTGTTGTACCACTCATGTATTTACTATAACATGTTGATGCTGTATTTCCCTACGATGTATTAGTTCAGCTGAGCTCATGCTCAGCTATTCTGTAAAGTATTTTTCTGTAAGTTGTTATTGTTTGTTTTGAGTTCCATGCCCCGCGCTGCCTCCATGAGAGAACGGTTTTAGATCGAGTCCTTAGACTGTGGTTCGCACTTGAGGCAGGCTGCATGTGGGCTCCGTTTCCTGAATTCTAAATTTTAATTACATGAACTACAACTTACCTGAGAGTCAAGTAGCTCTTGCAACACAGAGCTATTGGCTTTGTTAATTTCTTTTAGCCATGGCATACAGTAGAGTGGCTTAGAGTACTGTGGCTTGGAGTAGAGTAGAGTTTGGATGGGTCATTAAATGCAGAAAGGGAGGTCAATGTTGGTAATGATGCAAACACTCACTCTGATCAAACAAATGTTTGTTCTGGTTCTTATGTGTTGGAAAATGTCCCTTTCTGCAGGGTCAACCCCAAATCTTTTGCCTTTTTCCTTCTACTTTTGCTGAATCTGTTTGGCCTTAGGACTCTGAGCACTTTACCACTGCGAACCAAATGACATATTTAATTTACCTATAAGTCCCTTGTAAAGTGCACTACATGTGCCCAGGGACTGTAAATTAAATGCTACTGCTTGCGCTACCTACCTAAGTAGCACTCTAACCATGTATCCCTCTGGTATTGCAGAGCCTGTGTGTGCAGTTGACACTGCCATGGCGACCTGGCAAAATAAACCTTTTTGCCAGGTCCAAACCTTCCTTTTTAATACATATAAGTCATCCTTAGGGTAGCCCTGGACAACCCAGAGGGCAAGGTGCAATGTATTTAAAAGGTAGGGTGTGTACTTTTAAGTTTTACATGTCCTGTAGTGAAAAACTGTGTAATTCCTTTTTCCCTACTGCAATGCATATCTCTCACATAGGATAAGATTGTGTTTACCTTTTTCCATTTTATGTGTTGTTTATTTTATTTAGTGACTTGTAGAGCGCATGGCTACCTAGAAAAGATTTCCCGGTGCTACCCTCCTCACTTAACCAAGGATAATCAAAAAATTACGGTTACAATTGAAGAGGTGGGAACAGCCAAGTTTTAAACTGCTTCAGAAAGACTGTGAGCGATTTACAGGCTCTTAGCGAGTGTGGCAGGTCATTCCAAAGCTTAGGGCCAAGATATGCAAATGCCCAACCACCCTGGCGAGACTTTTTAATCCTAGGAACCATTGCCAGATCCTGATGGCTGGATCGGAGAGCACGGTTTGGAATGTATCCATACACCAAAGGTCTCAGATACATTTGCCCTGTATTAGCAAGGCACTTATGCATGTAGCATAAGGTCTTGAATTAGACTCACTGCTCAATAGGCAATCAGTGCACAGTATGTAGCAAACTGGCTGAGGGGGTGAACCTGGGTGGGTAAAGAAGTAAACGAGCTGCCGCATTTTGGACAATTTGGAGCCGTTTGAGCAAAGATTTTGCAACACCCAGATACAAACATTGCAGTAGTCCAGTCTGGATATCACCAAAGCCTGGAACACTGTCCGTTGAGCAGGGTCTGGGGAGGCATGCCAACATTTTCTTTAGCCATTTAAGAATAGAACGAAATGGGCCTATAGTTTGACCATATGAGAGGGTCAGGCTTATTGAGTAAAGGTGTGACTGAGGCCCGCTTCCACGTTAAGGAAACACTGCCTCCAGTCAAAGAGACATTCAGAAGCTGGGTGAGTTGTTCCATAGTTGGAGTGACCAGCTTACCCAATACAAAAGGTGGGCAGGGATCAAGCGGGAAGCCTGACCTAGTGGCAGCGAGCAGTGAGATAATCACCTCTAATGGAGTAAAAGTATTCAAGGCGCCGGACAAGCATGGAGGAAGTTCAAAAGGACAGGGTATGGATGTGCCAGAAAATATGGTCTGAATATCTTCCATCTTTTTCTTTTTTAAGAAGAAATCTGTCACATTGAGCTTGTGAAAGTGGAGTGGTAGGGGCAGTAATAGCCTGGTCAGAAAGATTCTTTACTACCCTGTATAGAGTATTAGGGCACTTACTTGCCTCAGCAGTTTCATCCGAATAATAATTAACTCTAATAGTGCAAAAAAAATTCTGATAGTCTTTTAAGGCCATCCTTTAACTTTGTTTATCGTCGTTATTGTAGGTTTTTTGCCACAATCTTTCCAGGCCTTCACACAGTTGTTCCAATTGATGCAGTGAATCATACCACGGGTGCGGGGGGGGGATTCTATGATGTTTCCTACATATAGTAGAGACTAAAGTATCCAATGAAGAGCTGATCCAAGCCTCTATGCTGCCAGAGTCCAATTCCACAGAGTGACTCAGTACAGGGCAATTAGCTTCAAGTAATGAATTAAAGGCTGAGAGACCCAGCTTCGACCAGTTCCTGCCAGTGGAAATCATATGGCAGTCTCGAGTTCGGGCCCCTGGAAGGGCAGGGAGAGAGAACGGTAGTGCGAAGTGGTCAGACCATGTCAGGGGCAGAGGCTAGTCAGTCTGCATATTATTGAGGTTAGTTAAAATAAGATCCAACATATGACCAGCAACGTGAGTAGGGGACTTCGTGGTAAGCTGGATGTTAAGCTCAGCAAGATCCTCTATCACCGATGTAGTCGTATTTCAGGCCGCATTATCAAAATGGATGTTAAGGTTGCCCAGGATAGTGAAATTGGTGCATTTAAGAATGAGTGATGCAAGATCTTCTGAAATGCCCAAGCTCCAGTTAGCCGCATTGCCAGGTGGGTGATATATAAGAGCTCCGGACAAGATGAAGTTATTGGCTAGTGACAGTGAGAAAAAGAGATCTTCACAGTCAGAGATTAACAGTTTATCAATTGTACACACAAACTATCTTTAAAAATGATGGCGATACCGCCACCTTTTTTGTTTTCACGATCAATTCTCCAGATCCAGTAAGAAGAGGGCAAAGCTATAATCACATCAGGCCCTGAGGCAGAATTTAGCGAAGTCTCTGTAAGAAAGACTGCATCGGACCTATGGTCTGTAGGAGAGTTGAAAATATCCCATTGATGCTACACTAGTGAGCTGCAGTTGAGATTAAAAAACTTGACACTGCTAAAATTCTGGGTGGAATTAGCTTTGAGTTACAGTGATTGGACTGCAGGGGTAAGGTACAGCAAGGTACAGCTTGATCTAGGTTTGGGAAAGGGGCACAAGCTTTAGTAGAGAGGGGTTGTAGAGCGCGCAATTGTGCAACAGAGTAGGAAAACTCACCTGGGCTGAAAGGCAGCGTTCCTGGCGCCTGGTTCCGTTCAGGCGCGGACTGGCACAGACAGACTTGCCTTTGGCAAGCTTTCGTGCGCCAGCAGCACATCCGCACCACGGCTGCGTTTAAATACGCTGATATGGGGCAGAAATGAGGATGTGGCGCTTTAGAGCGCTGACTGCACTGAGACAACGGCCGAGCAAAAATGGTCGACAAAAATGTATTATTGAAAGTGACTTTTCAAAGCTCAAGGCATTTTGTTGATTCATTATTGCACACGGCGGCCTGGCCGTGGGGAGGGCACCATCGCCTGCAGGAAGAAGAATGTTATCTCCAGCTGGGCGAGGCCAGAGTGTAGTGAACTCCTTGGTGAATAAATCCATCGAGGCAAGAAAGTAACTTCCAACTTGAAGTTTATTCGAAAGAAAGGACCCACGACCTCCAGCATCCACCTCCCAGCAATACTGTCCTAAAGGTTCCTAATGCTAGCATTATGTGAACTTCTACATTCTAACTCTACATTCCATCTTAAAGAAACATACTACAATATCCTATCTAATACACTGTAAAATTACACAATCACCATACTACACACCCCCCTTCCTATACCAAATAATAACAATAAGGGAAAAAAAATAAAATAATAATAATATATATATATACAACTTATAATGGTGCTATATACAATATCAATAATATACATAATCTCTGGAATAGCTGGGCGCTGATCTCAGTCTAACACTGGACCATGTTACATTATCACACCCAGCGCCTGAAATGACACTTGACCCTGAAGTGATAGCTGATCTCAATCTAGAACTGGACCTAGTAACATTATCACTTCCAGGCCCTGAAATGACACTAGAACTGGACCTAGTCACATTATCACCCCCAGGCCCTGAAATGACACTTGACCCTGAAGTGACCCTTGATCTCATTGCATTATCTGCAACATTAGAGCCAACATCAAGACAATCACCTCTACTTAAGTTACCCTGAGCCCATTGTTCTCCTCCGTTGACCCTTACTTGTGTCAGGGTGACTAAATCGTACCAATCACGTCTCTCCTGTTTATTCTCTGTCCCAATTCTTTGTAAAATAATCTTGGCCTGCTCCTTAGTAACCTTCACCAATGCATTCCTGTTCCACCATCCTTTTCCATGCAACAAAACAGCGGTATTAGTAATCTTTAAGACTTTCACTGGTTCAGAAAACTTCGACTGTCCTTTACATACTTTATTGGGCTTTCTTACTAACACCCAATCACCTATACTCAACAATCCTTCTTTTACATGCATTCTTTTATCATAATTACACTTATACACCTCCTGTTTCTCCTTTACATGACTGCGCACTTTTGCAAATCTATGTTGTGATGACGATCAACCTTATCTAGTAACCACGTAGGACTAATTGCAGAAACTGGTTTCCTACCCTCAACAGTTCGAATGGAGCAACATCCGTGGTACTTTGTGGAGTTATATTATAATTCCAGACTTTAAAATGCAAATATTCTGCAATGTCCAACTTGTTGGCAATCGCTGTTTGGATACCCTCTTTCAATAATCTGTTTGCTCTTTCTACTAAATCATTAGAAGCTGGACTCTAAACAGGTACCCTATTATGCCTGACATCATGTTTGCTGAGAAATTTGATAAACTCCTCTGATACAAAATGAGATCCATTATCCGTAACAATTTCCTTCACTTTTCCTTCAATATAAAATAGTTTTTCTAGAAATGAAATGACAGAACAAGAGTTAGCACACTTCACAAAAGAAAAGTATATCCATTTTGAATAATAGTCAATGGCCACATTTAAAAATCTTCTGTTATCACCTAACGCACTGAAGGGACCCGTGAAATCAAGCCCTAATTTCTCCCATGCATTGTTCGGCCACATAACAGGATGTAAAGGTAAGGTGCTAGTTCTCCAATGTTTGTCAGAACACAAACAATCAGCACAACTTTCTACAAATCTCCTAACTTGGCCATCAATGCCAGGCCACCAGTACATCTGTTTAATTTTCTTAACAGTGGCTGAAATTCCTAGATGTCCATCGTGAGCCAAAGAAACAATTTTGGACCTAAGACCACTGGGAGGAACAAATAAATCCTGTCTGAGTAGTAAGTCATTAACCACTGATAACTCAGATGCTACCTGACAAAAATTTCTTAAGTCTGTAGTCAAACTTCTATCATTTGGCCAACCATCAACCAGAAACTTCTTCACTTGTACAATACAATCATCTTGGTCACAACACTTCAACCATTCCTCTTCAGTTATTTTAAACTGCTCATTGACATCACTAACCGTGAACACATACTCCAAATCATCCCTACTCTTCTCGCTGTCACCACCAATATCCAACATGACAGGTAATCGTGATAAACAGTCTGCCCTCACATTTTTGCCACCTGGAATGTACTTTATATCAAAATTAAACTCTTGTAACCTTGATAACAATCTTATAAGTCTCGACGATGCCTTGTTAGAACAACTATCTCCCAACATGTATATTAATGGTTTGTGATCTGTGTGCAGTTCATATTTTGTACCCCAAATATACATTTTGAACTTCTCAGAGGCCCATGAACAGGCCAGTGCCTCACGCTCAATGGTACTGTAATTCTTTTCAGCTTCACTAAGAGTGCGTGATGCAAATGCTATAGTATACTGTCGACCATTTATCACTTGACTCAATACAGCACCCAAACCTTTGGCGCTAGCGTCTACAGTAATTGTACACTTCGCTCCCTGAGTAAAAGATCTTATGGCTGGAGCATTAATAATTAACTTTTTTACTGTTTCAAATACTTCTTGGCACTCTTCGGACCAAACAAACTTAGTATTCTTTTTTAACAGATTTCTTAATGGTTGCACAATAACAGCATACCCTTGTACAAATCTTGCGTAATATTCGCTAAGTCCTAAGAAGGCTCTAAGCGAATCCTTGTCATTGGGTACAGATGCATCACTTATACCCTTTAATAATGATAACTTTGGTTTAATACCATCCTTTGAGATATTATGTCCCAAATAATTCACTTCTTGGGCAATAAATTTGCATTTGTCAATGTTAACAGTCATACCCTGAGACCTCAACTTACTTAGTACATCATCCAATAATGCAAAATGTTGGTCCAATGTCTCAGTGTGTACTAAAATATCATCCTGAAAAGCCTGTATGCCCATTTGTTGACCAAACATCTGGTCCATTAATCGTTGAAAAACACTAGCAGCAGATGCCAGTCCAAACGGCATCCGCATATATTGGAAAACTCCAAAAGGTGTTACAAACGTAGTTAGGTGTTGTGAATCTTCAGACAAAGGTATCTGATGATATGCAGAGCGTAAATCTATAGTTGAAAAATACCTACTCCCTCCTAACTTTGCCAACAATTCATGAATTCTTGGTAGGGGATGACAGTCTACTAGAATATTTCTGTTGAGAACTCTTAAGTCTGCACATAGGCGTATAGCCCCTGAGCTTTTTCGTGCGACAACGGCAGCGGAAACCCACTCTGAAGATTCTACCTGTTTGATAATACCCTGAACACACATTTCATCAAGTAGCTTTTTAAGATCTTCCCTGGCAGAGAGTGGAACAGGTCTAACTTTTTGTATCACAGGAATGGCATTTTTTTTTAGAACAATAGTATGTTGAAAGTTCTTGATCATTCCTATTTTGTTAGAAAATACCTCGGGAAATTTGATCTGTAAGTTCTTAGTAATACTATCAAGCTCATTGGTATCTTGAACAGCTAACACGGGTAAGTCTCCCAAAACTACTGGTTCAGCATGCCCTGGTCTAAGAATTATACCAAGTTTGGCTTGGTCTTGCCAACCTAATATGTCACGTCCGTTGACGGCAACATACATTTTAGTAACAATACTCCTCCCTTTAAATACAATATAATCATCAAAATAACCTTTCATAATTATATCGTATTCGCCGAATGCTTTAGGGTTGATAGACGTAGACTTAAGCAATTTCTCAGACCAAAGTCTGTTAAACGTCTTTTCAGCTAAAATAGTGATTGGGGAACCATAATCAGCCATAATCCCCAAATCAATAACCCCAATTTGTACATCGCATATTGGACCTTTGCACCTTTTTTCTGATTCACCTAAAGTATTAACCTCTACAGATAACTGAAACATTACTTATTTCTTCTGATAGTATGTCTCCATCAACGTCAAGTCGATTAACTCTAACCTTCATTTTGCTGGCATTACACACTGTGTAGAAATGACCAATTTTTTTGCAATAAGTGCACCGTTTTCCTTTTGCGGGACAATTAGGATAATTACCCATGTGGAACTTAGACCCACATCTGTAACAAGTACCTCCTACCTTTTTCTGAGCATTCTTCTTGAAAACATTCTTACTAGTGACAACATTAATGGCTGTATCATTCATGCTAGTACTAGGTTTAGATTCTACTACAGCTATATTTATGTTATCTGAAGACCTACAAATCGAAGAATCGGTTAGAATTTTTGATGAAACTACAGACCTTTCAATACTTCTTGCTATATCCATGACCTCATCAAGAGACGGATTTTTACATGTCAAAACTCCGTTCCTGTATCTTTTTGTTGTAACAGTAAAAAACTAATTGATCCCTCAACGCTGTGTCTAAGTAGTTTCCAAAAACACACTTTGATGCTAGCACACGTAATACAGCTAAATAATCTTCAATAGATTCTTCTGCTAATTGTTTACGTTTAAAGAATTTGTGTCTTTCTACCATCACAGATGGTTCGTCCACATACTGTTTTCCGATGCGTGCTAAAGCTTCTTTGAAGACATCCCAGGATTCATCGCCTAAAGGTGCTTGAACAATAGGTAAATTGTCAAAAATCTCTTGTCCAGCATTCCCTAAGTGGTTAAATAGAAGTGCTTTTTTTCTTGACGCTGAGTTTTGACTGGCATCAATGGCCTCAAGATAATTTTCAAATACTCTAATCCATTGTGCTTTGCACGCGTGGGTTCGGATCCCATCCTCTTCGCCAAATAATGTAGTGAACTCCTTGGTGAATAAATCCAAACGAGGCAAGAAAGTAACTTCCAACTTGAAGTTTATTCGAAAGAAAGGACCCACGACCTCCAGCATCCACCTCCCAGCAATACTGTCCTAAAGGTTCCTAATGCTAGCATTATGTGAACTTCTACATTCTAACTCTACATTCCATCTTAAAGAAACATACTACAATATCCTATCTAATACACTGTAAAATTACACAATCACCATACTACACAGAGTCGGAAACTTGTTCAGGACTCTTGTGGCACAGTGCTGTCTTTCAATAAGCCTGCTGAAACGCACACAACCTACTTAAGGTATTTAAAAGAGCATGAATTGAAAAACTAACACTTGAACTTACTTAAAGCTAATAATTTAATTGTGTCACGGACTTCAAGTCCCAGTATACATTGCAGTGACGTGGGATATAGTACACGCCTACTTGGGGGCTTGTAATAAAAGGAGCCGGAAATAGAAGTGACACGATTGTCAAGCGTCATTTTTTGCAGCCCAAGATGAAGAGGTTCACACCTTGAAACACGTCGGCACTGTTAATGAAATGTGAGCGCAGAGGCAGGTTTGAGAACAGAGCCGGAGGGCACAGTACTGTCGAGTGCCTTTTCAAAGGCCAAGGCATTTTGTTGATTAATTATTGCACACGGCGGCCTGGCCGTGGGGAGGGCACCATCGCCTGCAGGAAGAAGAATGTTATCTCCAGCTGGGCGAGGCCAGAGTCGGAAACTTGTTCAGGACTCTTGTGGCACAGTGCTGTCTTTCAATAAGCCTGCTGAAATGCACACAACCTACTTAAGGTATTTAAAATAGCACGAATTGAAAATAAACACTTGAACTTACTTAAAGCTAATAATTTAATCGTGTCACGAACTTCAAGTCCCAGTATACATCGCAGTGACGTGGGATATAGTACACGCCTACTTGGAGGCTTGTAATAAAAGGAGCCGGAAATAGAAGTGACACGATTGTCAAGCGTCATTATTTGCAGCCCAAGATGAAGAGGTTCACACCTTGAAACGCGTCGGCACTGTTAATGAAATGTGAGCGCAGAGGCAGGTTTGAGAACAGAGCTGGAGGGCACAGTACTGTCGAGTGCCTTTTCAAAGAACAAGGCATTTTGTTGATTCATTATTGCACACGGCGGCCTGGCCATGGGGAGGGCACCATCGCCTGCAGGAAGAAGAATGTTATCTCCAGCTGGGCGAGGCCAGAGTCGGAAACTTGTTCAGGACTCTTGTGGCACAGTGCTGTCTTTCAATAAGCCTGCTGAAACGCACACAACCTACTTAAGGTATTTAAAAGAGCATGAATTGAAAATGAACACTTGAACTTACTTAAAGCTAATAATTTAATCGTGTCACGGACTTCAAGTCCCAGTATACATCGCAGTGACGTGGGATATAGTACCCGCCTACTTGGGGGCTTGTAATAAAAGGAGCCGGAAATAGAAGTGACACGATTGTCAAGCGTCATTTTTTGCAGCCCAAGATGAAGAGGTTCACACCTTGAAACGCGTCGGCACTGTTAATGAAATGTGAGCGCAGAGGCAGGTTTGAGAACAGAGCCGGAGGGCACAGTACTGTTGAGTGCCTTTTCAATGCTCAAGGCATTTTGTTGATTCATTATTGCACACGGCGGCCTGGCCGTGGGGAGGGCACCATCGCCTGCAGGAAGAAGAATGTTATCTCCAGCTGGGCGAGGCCAGAGTCGGAAACTTGTTCAGGACTCTTGTGGCACAGTGCTGTCTTTCAATAAGCCTGCTGAAACGCACACAACCTACTTAAGGTATTTAAAAGAGCACGAATTGAAAATGAACACTTGAACTTACTTAAAGCTAATAATTTAATCGTGTCACGGACTTCAAGTCCCAGTATACATCGCAGTGACGTGGGATATAGTACACGCCTATTTGGAGGCTTGTAATAAAAGGAGCCGGAAATAGAAGTGACACGATTGTCAAGCGTCATTATTTGCAGCCCAAGATGAAGAGGTTCACACCTTGAAACGCGTCGGCACTGTTAATGAAATGTGAGTGCAGAGGCAGGTTTTAGAACAGAGCTGGAGGGCACAGTACTGTCGAGTGCCTTTTCAAAGCTCAAGGCATTTTGTTGATTCATTATTGCACACGGCGGCCTGGCCATGGGGAGGCACCATCGCCTGCAGGAAGAAGAATGTTATCTCCAGCTGGGCGAGGCCAGAGTCGGAAACTTGTTCAGGACTCTTGTGGCACAGTGCTGTCTTTCAATAAGCCTGCTGAAACGCACACAACCTACTTAAGGTATTTAAAAGAGCACGAATTGAAAATGAACACTTGAACTTACTTAAACCTAATAATTTAATCGTGTCACGGTCTTCAAGTCCCAGTATACATCGCAGTGACGTGGGATATAGTACACGCCTACTTGGGGGCTTGTAATAAAAGGAGCCGGAAATAGAAGTGACACGATTGTCAAGCGTCATTTTTTGCAGCCCAAGATGAAGAGGTTCACACCTTGAAACGCGTCGGCACTGTTAATGAAATGTGAGCGCAGAGGCAGGTTTGAGAACAGAGCCAGAGGGCACAGTACTGTCGAGTGCCTTTTCAAAGCTCAAGGCATTTTGTTGATTCATTATTGCGCACGGCGGCCTGGCCGTGGGAGGGCACCATCGCCTGCAGGAAGAAGAATGTTATCTCCAGCTGGGCGAGGCCAGAGTCGGAAACTTGTTCAGGACTCTTGTGGCACAGTGCTGTCTTTCAATAAGCCTGCTGAAACGCACACAACCTACTTAAGGTATTTAAAAGAGCACAAATTGAAAATGAACACTTGAACTTACTTAAAGCTAATAATTTAATCGTGTCACGGACTTCAAGTCCCAGTATACATCGCAGTGACGTGGGATATAGTACACGCCTATTTGGAGGCTTGTAATAAAAGGAGCCGGAAATAGAAGTGACACGATTGTCAAGCGTCATTATTTGCAGCCCAAGATGAAGAGGTTCACACCTTGAAACGCGTCGGCACTGTTAATGAAATGTGAGTGCAGAGGCAGGTTTGAGAACAGAGCTGGAGGGCACAGTACTGTCGAGTGCCTTTTCAAAGCTCAAGGCATTTTGTTGATTCATTATTGCACACGGCGGCCTGGCCATGGGGAGGGCACCATCGCCTGCAGGAAGAAGAATGTTATCTCCAGCTGGGCGAGGCCAGAGTCGGAAACTTGTTCAGGACTCTTGTGGCACAGTGCTGTCTTTCAATAAGCCTGCTGAAACGCACACAACCTACTTAAGGTATTTAAAAGAGCACGAATTGAAAATGAACACTTGAACTTACTTAAACCTAATAATTTAATCGTGTCACGGTCTTCAAGTCCCAGTATACATCGCAGTGACGTGGGATATAGTACACGCCTACTTGGGGGCTTGTAATAAAAGGAGCCGGAAATAGAAGTGACACGATTGTCAAGCGTCATTTTTGCAGCCCAAGATGAAGAGGTTCACACCTTGAAACGCGTCGGCACTGTTAATGAAATGTGAGCGCAGAGGCAGGTTTGAGAACAGAGCCAGAGGGCACAGTACTGTCGAGTGCCTTTTCAAAGCTCAAGGCATTTTGTTGATTCATTATTGCACACGGCGGCCTGGCCGTGGGGAGGGCACCATCGCCTGCAGGAAGAAGAATGTTATCTCCAGCTGGGCGAGGCCAGAGTCGGAAACTTGTTCAGGACTCTTGTGGCACAGTGCTGTCTTTCAATAAGCCTGCTGAAACGCACACAACCTACTTAAGGTATTTAAAAGAGCACAAATTGAAAATGAACACTTGAACTTACTTAAAGCTAATAATTTAATCGTGTCACGGACTTCAAGTCCCAGTATACATCGCAGTGACGTGGGATATAGTACCCGTCTACTTGGGGGCTTGTAATAAAAGGAGCCGGAAATAGAATTGACACGATTGTCAAGCGTAATTTTTTGCAGCCCAAGATGAAGAGGTTCACACCTTGAAACGCGTCGGCACTGTTAATGAAATGTGAGCACAGAGGCAGGTTTGAGAACAGAGCCGGAGGGCACAGTACTGTCGAGTGCCTTTTCAAAGCTCAAAGCATTTTGTTGATTCATTATTGCACACGGCGGCCTGGCCAGGGGGAGGGCACCATCGCCTGCAGGAAGAAGAATGTTATCTCCAGCTGGGCGAGGCCAGAGTCGGAAACTTGTTCAGGACTCTTGTGGCACAGTGCTGTCTTTCAATAAGCCTGCTGAAACACACACAACCTACTTAAGCTATTTAAAAGAGCACGAATTGAAAATGAACACTTGAACTTATTTAAAGCTAATAATTTAATCGTGTCACGGACTTCAAGTCCCAGTATACATCGCAGTGACGTGGGATATAGTACCCGCCTACTTGGGGGCTTGTAATAAAAGGAGCCGGAAATAGAAATGACACGATTGTCAAGCGTAATTTTTTGCAGCCCAAGATGAAGAGGTTCACACCTTGAAACGCGTCGGCACTGTTAATGAAATGTGAGCGCAGAGGCAGGTTTGAGAACAGAGCCGGAGGGCACAGTACTGTCGAGTGCCTTTTCAAAGCTCAAGGCATTTTGTTGATTCATTATTGCACACTGCGGCCTGGCCATGGGGAGGGCACCATCGCCTGCAGGAAGAAGAATGTTATCTCCAGCTGGGCGAGGCCAGAGTCGGAAACTTGTTCAGGACTATTGTGGCACAGTGCTGTCTTTCAATAAGCCTGCTGAAACACACACAACCTACTTAAGCTATTTAAAAGAGCACGAATTGAAAATGAACACTTGAACTTATTTAAAGCTAATAATTTAATCGTGTCACGGACTTCAAGTCCCAGTATACATCGCAGTGATGTGGGATATAGTACACGCCTATTTGGGGGCTTGCAATAAAAGGAGCTGGAAATAGAAGTGACACGATTGTCAAGCGTAATTTTTTGCACCCCAAGATGAAGAGGTTCACACCTTGAAACGCGTCGGCACTGTTAATGAAATGTGAGTGCAGAGGCAGGTTTGAGAAGAGAGCCGGAGGGCACAGTACTGTCGAGTGCCTTTTCAAAGCTCAAGGCATTTTGTTGATTCATTATTGCACACGGCGGCCTGGCCGTGGGGAGGGCACCATCGCCTGCAGGAAGAAGAATGTTATCTCCAGCTGGGCGAGGCCAGAGTCGGAAACTTGTTCAGGACTCTTGTGGCACAGTGCTGTCTTTCAATAAGCCTGCTGAAACGCACACAACCTACTTAAGGTATTTAAAAGAGCACAAATTGAAAATGAACACTTGAACTTACTTAAATCTAATAATTTAATCGTGTCACGGACTTCAAGTCCCAGTATACATCGCAGTGACGTGGGATATAGTACACGCCTACTTGGGGGCTTGTAATAAAAGGAGCCGGAAATAGAAGTGACACGATTGTCAAGCGTCATTTTTTGCAGCCCAAGATAAAGAGGTTCACACCTTGAAACGCGTTGGCACTGTTAATGAAATGTGAGCGCAGAGGCAGGTTTGAGAACAGAGCCAGAGGGCACAGTACTGTCTAGTGCCTTTTCAAAGCTCAAGGCATTTTGTTGATTCATTATTGCACACGGCGGCCTGGCCGTGGGGAGGGCACCATCGCCTGCAGGAAGAAGAATGTTATCTCCAGCTGGGCGAGGCCAGAGTCGGAAACTTGTTCAGGACTCTTGTGGCACAGTGCTGTCTTTCAATAAGCCTGATGAAATGCACACAACCTACTTAAGGTATTTAAAAGAGCACAAATTGAAAATGAACACTTGAACTTACTTAAAGCTAATAATTTAATCGTATCACAGACTTCAAGTCCCAGTATACATCGCAGTGACGTGGGATATAGTACACGCCTACTTGGGGTCTTGTAATAAAAGGAGCCGGAAATAGAAGTCACACGATTGTCAAGCGTCATTTTTTGCAGCCCAAGATGAAGAGGTTCACACCTTGAAACTCGTCGGCACTGTTAACGAAATGTGAGCGCAGAGGCAGATTTGAGAACAGAGCCGGAGGGCACAGTACTGTCGAGTGCCTTTTCAAAGCTCAAGGCATTTTGTTGATTCATATATATATATATATATATATATATATATATATATATATATATATATATATATATATATATATATAAATATATATATTTTTTGTTTTTTGTTCATTTTTTGTTTTTTTCCTGAAAAGCGGGGGGGTGTTGTACCACTCATATATTTACTATAACATGTTGATGCTGTATTTCCCTACGATGTATTAGTTCAGCTGAGCTCATGCTCAGCTATTCTGTAAAGCGATATTCTGTAAGTTTTTATTGTTTGTTTTGAGTTCCATGCCCCTCGCTGCCTTCATGAGAGAACGGTTTTAGCTCGAGTCCTTAGACTGTGGTTCGCACTTGAGGCAGGCTGCACGTGGGCTCCGTTTCCTGAATTCTAAATTTTAATTACATGAACTACAACTTACCTGAGAGTCTAGTAGCTCTTGCAACATAGAGCTATTGGCTTTGCTAATTTCTTTTAGCCATGGCATACAGTAGAGTGGCTTAGAGTACTGTGGCTTGGAGTAGAGTAGAGTTGTGTGGCTTGAAGTGGAATGGCGTGGCATAGAGTGGAGTGGCTTGGCGTAAAGTAGTCTGGCGTAGATTAGAGTGGCATAGAGCGGTGTTTTGTGGAGTGGCATAGAGTGGCAATGTGTGGAGTGGCATAGAGAGCATAGCAGGTCTTGCAACAGAGAGCTATTGGCTTTGCTTATGTCTTTTAGCCACAGCGTAGAGTAGAGTGGCTTAAAGTAGTGTGGCTTAGAGTGGAGTAGAGTGGTGTGACGTGAAGTGGAATGGCTAGGAGTGGAGCAGCTTGGCGTAAAGCGGTCTGGGGTGGATTAGAGTGGCATAGAGCGGAGTTGTTTGGAGTGGCGTAGCGTGGCATTGTGTGGAATGGCATAGAGTAGAGTGCCACAGAGTGGAGTACAGTGGAGCAAACTGGCATAGCATAGAGTACAGAGGGGTGGCATAGAATGAAGTGGCATAGAGTAGTACAGTTGTGGGTATAAGTACCTTAAACAATTAACTAAACTTAAAATCAACTCAAAGGTATGAGGCATAAAGGGGATGAATGTCTGAAAGGCAAAAAATTAGGCAAGCGGCTGCAAGCATTATGGAGGCCTATAAATGTGGTTAAGAATTTATATATGAGAACGGCTTAATCAAACCCACATAAACTGTAATTTTATTTTAGTTGTATGAGTTAGCTATAAGATGCAGGTGTAGATTAACAATGTCCAAAAATGCGCTTTGAAACAGAACAAATGGAAAAAACGAGCACAACAACTGTGAAGGAAGTGACCCACTTAGGGCCACCCGGGTCACCTCGGACCACCTCTCAGCCTTCCATGCTAAATGAAGAGTCGGAGAGACAGTGGAGAATATACACCAATACTTGTTTATTATACGCGCTCAGAGCGGGGCTCCGTCTGCCCAGTCTCGAGAGAGAGTGCTACAGAGGGAACTGAGGATCAGTAAGCATAAAGATACATTATATGCATTGCATGGTCGATCCCCATAGTGGAATTTTCCCAACAGATGTGGGTGAACAATGTAGAGACAGAAAAAGACTCCCACTCTCATATCTTGCACAGCTAAGAACATTTTCAAGGCTGTTCCACCCTGGGCTGCAATCACACTACCAGACAGGTGGGAGAGACTCTCTAACGAGGAGAAAGCTATGCACTGGCACAAACAGTTATTCATTACAGAAACAAAACTTAGGAAAGGGCATTTCTTGGAAACAGAAGGGATTTGTTTCGAACAGCATACAAAATGGTGCCTAAAAGAGAAAATGGAGTAGAGAATGCTAACTTATACATGGCATAAAAGAGAGCATCTACGAGTATAATCGAACAAACCCTCCTTTTAGCATGAGCTAAAGACATTTTCTGTTGAGAAAGTAGTGGGAACTGGCACATAGTTAGGGGGAACTGGGAAATCAGCATTAATTGATACAGCATCATAATTAGTCACACGATCAAGATGGAACTGGGGGCACTTATTACTGTTGACGTCTGATACGGAAACAACATGGAGAGATGTGTCATCAAAAATTCCCTCATCTATATTCATAAGATCATCAATATTATTCTGTAACATCATAGCGGCATTTGTAACAGAGGCAGATATGTTTTTGGGTGTTAAAGCAGTGACACAGTAGGAACAACAAAGTGGGAGATATTGTATGAGAACACAACAGATTATGAAAACTGCGATGAGATAAACTATTTCCTTTAGAATCCAACCCCAACTACTGAAGAAAGACCAACTTCAATTTCCACTCTCCATGCCCTTGAGATTATCAATGATATCCATAATATGTTGTGTTATGTTCTGTTCCAAATTCTCTATACCCATAACGCACTGGTCGCCAATTAATGCGCAAACACCACCACACTTGGCCAGTATAAAATCTACTGCATATCTAGTCTGTTCCGAATACACCTGCATGCTTTCTAACTGGGTAGTAATATCTCTCAAAGCTGCCACTGTGGTGTTGGAAAAAATCTGTAATTTACATCCGAAATATTCTCTGGCTCTCTCTTCCCTGACCATAGCCATACCATCCAAGGTAAATGTGGAGGACAGGATGTATCCAAATGTGATACCATTGTTATAGCTATTCACTTCTATATCTGTGACTCCTTCACAAAATTCTTTCGTTAGTGTCCTCTTTACCCATCTCTTTTTTGGTTGGAACACCTAAAGGCAGTACCATTCCAAGAGCTACATCTTCAGTACCATTGTAGACATTTGAGTAAGTCCCATTGGACAGAAAATAAAACCCTGGGTGTGCATACATCGGCCCCCCATAATTCACTGCAGAATATCTGGAATTCATTCCAGATGTTTTTGGATCTGATTTATTCGGTGACCAGTACACTCTATGTAAGGTAAACAAATGATTTTGCCTTAAGGCGGCAGATTTTACAATGTACTAACATGTAGCCGTAGATACTTGCCATCTTTTTTGCACATCCAGCGTCGGCAGCACTTACCCCAGATCGCGATGGGTATTGTAAACTCTTCTTCTCCAGCCGATATAAGGGCCCAGTACCAGCGTGAGACTTCTTTTTTTAATGTCCCGCCTTCCTGCAATTTCTTCTCTATTTCTCCATTTCCTTTTTCGATTTCTCCCAGGCTCTTGACCCAACTCGATAGTTGGTAGTATTTAAACTTTGACAGTGTTCCGTTGGTTTTGATTATAAGTTGGTCCCAATCAATGATGTTGTTTTCCTCTATCGGTTGACCCCATTTAGTTATTCCTTCTTTCATCAATAGGATGGCTAGCCTGTCCTTAAGACATTCTGGGGTTCCTGGTGAATCCCATATTGGGGAAAATTCACTGTAGTACGGTATTTTCAGGAATCTCCTCACCTGATACCTAATTTTACTGCTAATAACAGAGTCTTCAGTTTTACCTTTTTAAAATATTTTAGATGTCCAAATTTATACATAAAATAGTCCTTCTGTGTTAACCATTGCTTGTAGATAAGCGGGATAGGCCTCATATTCGTTTAAGTAATACCCTCATGTACTTGAATTGGAATGCTCTACAGTATTCTAGTATATAGGGGCTTGCTATCCCCCCTTGCTCCTTTTTCCTCCTTAATTTCGTCCAGGCTATCCTTGTCCCCTTCGATGCCCATATAAAGCTGCTTAGTTCTCCTTGTAATTTTTTTATCCACTCCTTTTTAAATTCCAATGGTATGGAGCTAAAAATATATGAAAATTTAGGTAAAATTGACATTTTACTATGTTTGATCGTCCCATGAAAGTCAAAGGTAGACCCCCAGACCTTAAGACGTTTTCGGACCTCTCCAAGTACCCTATTAAAATTTATATGGGCCATTTTATGTATATCCTTTACTAATTCCACGCCCAGATAACGTATTTTTTCCTTTACAAGAGGATTATTGCCGTGGTTATTCCATTCCATAATTTCAGACTTCGACTGATTAATCAAATAACCTGAGACCTTCCTATATTGATCGAGAATGTCCTCTATAATCGGAAGTGACCCTATCAGATTGCTAGTGTATATCATTAGGGCCACTTTTTTCTCCCACCCTCGATAATTAAAGGGGGCTATTTCCAGGTTACTCCTGAACTTGCTCGCTAACGGTTCAATATATAAATTGAAGAGCAGGGGGGAAAGGGGACAACCTTGTCTAGTTACTCTCTTGATCATTATCCTTTCCGTGAGACTGCCGTTAACCAAGACTCTGGCCGTTGGTTTTTTATATAATAGTTTTATGGCTTACTGGAATGTTTCCCCTAGATTGTATTTTTCTAATACTGCATTCAGGAATGGCCAGCTGACTCTGTCAAATGCTTTGGCTGCATCAAAGGTGATAATTGATAAGGGGAGATTCTTGTGTGTTGCTATATCTATTGCGCCGGTCACCTCATGGGTCAGCTCTTGAATTTGTCTCCTTCTAATGAATCCTTTCTGATTTGTGTGTATTAAGTGACCCACTACCCTTCTAATCTTTTGGCCATGATTTGTGTGTATATCTTGTAGTCACTGTTTAGGAGTGAGATGGGCCTGTACGATTCACATTTCCCAGGATTTTTCCCGGGTTTCAGCAAAAGGCTAATTATTGCTTCATTCCATGAATCTGAGAGGTCCCCTTTTGCATGGAAAATGTCATTTAACAGCTCCGTCAGCGGGGGAACCAGTACTTCTCTTAGTTTATTGTAGAGTTCATTAGGAAGTGCATCCGAGCCAGCAGCTTTCCCTTTTTTTAAACCCCTGACTGCTTCAGCCACTTCCTCTACTGTGATTTCTCCATTGAGATCTTCTCTCCTTTCTTGTGATAGAGTTGGGAGAGCTATCTTCTCTAAGTACCAGTTGTCTTGGTCTATTGATTGAGTAGTATCTTCTGTATACAGATTTTCAAAGAAGTTCATAAAAGCCTTCTCTATCACTGAATCTTCAGCACTAAGCCTCGATTGGTTCTCGATCTGAATGCCCACTATCTTGTTCCGGTTTTGATCTGTTTTTATTTTCCAGGCAAGCATCTTGCCACACCCCTCCCCATATTCAAAGTGAGACAATTTGCTTGCCTCCCATGTCCCTTACTATGCCACCCTAGGGTGTCTGCAAGAGCTGCTTTCTTTGCTTTCTTTTCTGCTTCCATTCTAGCTGCCTCCTGTGGGATGACCTCTGTCACCATTTCTATTTCTAAAAGTTTTATTTCTTCTTCCAGTCGGCTAATTATGCTCTTTGTCCTTTTATTTCTATATGCCGCGAGACTTAATATTTTCCCTCTGATCACTGCCTTATAGGCATCCCATGCTAATTGTCTTGCAGTTCCTTCTTTATTTAATATAAAAAACTGTTTTGTCTCTATTGTGAGTGCCTCTATGTTCTGGGGGTCAGTGAATATGGTGCGACCCACGGTCCACCTTGCGGGAGATACGGCAGACCTTATCTGGAGTTGTATCTGGACTGCTGAATGGTCAGATAAGTGAGCTGGTAAATGCTCCACCCTTTGTGTGTTGCTGATCAAACTCCTGTCTATCAAAAAGAAAAATATTCTGGAGGCGTGTCCATGTTTTTTGTTTTGAAAGGTGTAACGTTGGGCCTTATCTCCCTTCTCTTTCCAGATATCAATTAGCCCCAAGTCCTTAATGCATAAGCCTATCCACTCCCTCATTCTAGGGAGATTTGCGGCCTTTCTAGCTGGGAGGCGATCCCCTTTTGGTCTAAAATTATGTTAAAATCTCCCCCCATAATTATGGGGGACGAGGCAGCCAGTAACTGTGTGTAGACCTTTTGCAGTGGTTCGGGGTCATCTGTATTAGGCCCATAGTATCCCACTATTGTGTATAGCTTATTACATATTCTGACTTTCGCTATTGCCCATCTCCCCTTCGTGCCAATATCTGATGCTTCAATCCTCGCTTTGAGTGACTTTTTAAATAGGATCGCTACCCCCTTGATGCAACAGTCTTGATTCGTGCACACATATGTGTCCACCCACTTTTAACTCTTAATTATGTCTACCCATTCATCCTTCAGGAGGTGGGTTTCCTGTAATATTATAATTTCGCTGTCTACTGTTTTTAGATATCAAAGTAACACAAGAAGGGAGTGAAGAGGTAATGCTCAAAAGAGCAGAAGAGGTGGATACGTCCTCCTCAAGTTATAGTGTCAATAAACAAAGGGATCCACCCTTATCGGAAAGTATAGAAGTGTTCCTCCAGACTACGTGTGTCTCCTACAATGGTGGAAAGCACACAGCTTTGTTTAAATACCCCTCACCCACCAAAAGGACCCTTGGTGGCATGCTTCATCATCGGGCTCTTCCCGCCCCGCCCCTCGACGGGGCGTGCTACGACCTACGACTACGTGGGAGCACTGGTTATGAAAAACAATACTATGTGTGGTGTAGGAGTGGAAGTGGAAGGGTCAGAAGTGAGTGAATGGTGAAAAATTAAAAAATACCTGGCTCAGTGGAAAAAATAAATTTTAATGTTCCTTTGAGCTGGTATCGTTAAAAGTGGGGAATGAGATGGAGATACTATGCTTTAATGAGCAGTGTCTCCTGTGTCGACATGTTTCGAAGCCCTCCCCTGGCTTCTCATCAGGACCTAGAAGAGATCCCTTCTACACTCAAATCAAAACAACTGTGCATTTACATATAATCCTAACTAAGTGGTGCACATAAATTTAACATGCACAGTATACTATACCCCAGTAGGTATATTGCTGAATGGGTTTCTTATATCGCCCAGATAATGCCCCATGAGCCTTCAAAACGGGAGGGAAGGGGTACCTATAGTCACACAAATATCAAGGTTACCTCCTCACCAGGACACTGCCTCGCCGCGGCTCCGTGGTTCCACTGTAGTATACTGTGCATGTTAAATTTATGTGCACCACTTAGTTAGGATTATTTGTAAATACACAGTTGTTTTGATTTGAGTGTAGAAGGGATCTCTTCTAGGTCCTGATGAGAAGCCAGGGGAGGGCTTCGAAACATGTCGACACCGGAGACACTGCTCATTAAAGCATAGTATCTCCATCCCATGCCCCACTTTTAACGATACCAGCTCAAAGGAACATTAAAATTAATTTTTTCCACTGAGCCAGGTATTTTTTAATTTTTCACCATTCACTCACTTCTGACCCTTCCACTCACACTCCTACACCACACATAGTATTGTTTTTCATAACCAGTGCTCCCACGTAGTCGTAGGCCGTAGCACGCCCCGTACCGCAGCGGGGCGGGAAGACCCCGATGATGAAGCATGCCACCAAGGGTCCTTTTGGTGGGTGAGGGGTATTTAAACAAAGCTGTGTGCTTTCCACCATTGTAGGAGACACACGTAGTCTGGAGGAACACTTCTATACTTTCCGATAAGGGTGGATCCCTTTACTGTTTTCAGATATTCCAGAATTTTTTGCCTGCGGCTCTTGATTCTGAGGCCATTAACATTCCATGAGAGAATATTAACTAATGTTGCGTCTTTTTTCATTGTTCTTTAAAACATAGGCCTGAGCTTCCTTGCAACTCCCAGGGTCCCCTCCTCCTCCATTTTGCACTGCTAGAACATTTTATTTTCCCCCTATTATGCTCCCACCCTAGTGCACACATTTGTTTTCTTAGTTTTCTTTGCGAACTGTGTCCTCTTCTTCCTGACATCCCCCCTCCCGGGAGAAGCCTCCCTCTTATATTCACTGGGCAGGATTGTCTGCCCTTTTGAGCTCTTTGCTCTCCAAGCTTCAGGTTTGATCTTATTGCTGTGATTGCATTTGTTCAATAAAGCACTCCACCTCTTTGGGCTCTCTGATGTTGTACATTTAATTCTCCCACATTATTCTCAGCGAGGCAGGGAAGCACATCTGCACGGTTGCTCCTATGGAACTCAGATGCTGCATCTGTTGGCCTAGCTCCCACTGTCTATCTTGTGTTGCCTTTGAAATGTCGGACCTGATTCTGAATGTCCAGTCATCTTTGGTATAAATGCCTGTCTTGAGGGCTTCACTCAGATTTTTCTTTGAGGGTATACGTTTTAAAGTTTATCCATATTTTCCTCGGGTTTTTCCTCGCTTTTCCTTTTCCAAATGGGTCACGGTGTATCCTCTGAATATCCTCTGCTAGGGTGACTGATTTAATCCAGGGGAAGCTTCCTTCCAGTAAAGTTATCGCATATTTTTTGATGTCATCACCTTCCAGCCCTTCTGCTACGTTTAGGACTCTTAAGTTATTCCTCCTAGCTTGATTTTCAAGGGATTCTATTTTGTCCCTGAGATCTCCTTCATTTGTCTTTAGGAGTTTGATTTCCCTTTGGTGTGATTCTACTTCCTTGCTTAGGACTTCTACTGCGGTTACTCTCTCCATTAAAATATTTATTTTAATGTCCAAGGTTTCACATGTCTCTTGTATTTTGGATTGGTTTTTTTCGGAGGTTGCAAAGTTCGCCCTCATTTCCAGGAGCATACCTTCCAGTAATTTTTCCGTGGTATTCTGTGGGGCCTGAAGATTTTGCTCACCTTGTTGTGGGCTGCTTATGGTTGGTGACATGCTCTCTTCACTTACCTCTCCCTCCATGGTCGCTTTCATTGCCAGTGCCTGATACCTGTTACTCTCCATTTTGGCTGCAGCACCCTCCCCCTGCCTTTACTTCTTAGGCTAGCTTTTTGTTCTAGGCGTTCAAGGTTAGGAACAGGGATATCTTGTTTCTCCTGTACTTTGAAAAAGGACCTCAGGGACGGAGTGATTTTTACTTTAAGTCCCGGTCCTCCTAATTTGTTTTGTCTCGTCCTAGCCAAGGGGGCTAGTGATTGTCCTGAGGCGTGGGTCTTCCCTTTCTTCCTGGTACTCATGGTGGTTATACTGATTTGACCCTTGGAGGTAGCGAGTGAGGTGTTAACTAACAGTTGCCTATTCCTGAGGCAATAACTTATACCTTTGTTTGGTATACCAACTGGCCCACTTGCACTAATGGGGCTGGTAGTGATTGTCTTTTCTCCCCTCTCTCCCCTTTCTTTCTCTTTCCTGGCCGCTGTTATATTTATGTCCTGGGGGGGTTTAGACCAAACTATGCCCCCCTCTGCCCCGCTTATCCTCTTCATGCACTTGCCCCGATGTCCTCCTGTGATGGTGACAGGCTCCGCTGCTGCTTCCACGCTGTTTCTCCTCTCCTCTGAGGGAGACAGTAGCTTTCCGCCCAACGTGCCTGCCCCTCCAGTTCTACCCCGGAAGGAGATCCTGGCGGTGGTCCTCCGGTTGCTGCGGCACGCCGCAGCCGCTTCCGCCCACACACCGGGAGCGCTGCGTCTTGCTGCCTCCTCCTCCTCCCGCTTGCTCTGGTGCAACCTGGATTCCTGTTTCACCGCGTCCTGCTCCCGGTAAAAACTTAAGGTTCATCTCACTCCTGCCTCTGGTGTACGCATTGTTTGGGAGTGCTTAATCTTGTATTCTGGAGTATTTTGTGGCTCTTCCGATTGGAGAGCTCTGAGCTCCCGACCAGGGCCGGACTGGGAACCAAAACCGGCCCTGGCAAAGTGCTCGGCCGGCCCCCGGGGGGTTGGGGGTGCGGCCGAGCTGTTTGCCACGGCTGGTTTCGGCCGATTTTGTTACAGCGGCCGATATTGCAGCTATGCTGCAAAAACGGCCCTGTAATAAAATCGGCCCCCAGGGGCCCAAAACCGGCCCCCAACCCTAGCGTCCCACCGGGGAAATGCCCGGTGCCCGCTACGGCCAGTCCGGCCCTGCTCCCGACCGGACTCTCTAGCCGGCCGCCATCTTCTCCCTCCCAAAGAATCTCTTTTTTTTAAATATCTCTTTATTGATCAGCTTGCAACAGGATGATACAGAGCCCAGAGGCCCGGGCCAAGCAAATCAGACAGAACAAATAGGCAATACAAGCATTTAACACTTATAGCAATACCCAATGCCAACAGTCCCATAACCCTCCCTTCCCCAGAACCCGGCACTGGGAGATTTATTCTTGAACCCAATGTCTCAGACAATCAAGGCACAGAGCAATGCTCAAAGGCGGCCCCAGTCCCATCTCCTTGAGCAACCAATGCATCGTTACAACTATCTACTGCAAAACAGGATTTCCAAGTAGGTACCCTGTGAGTGGAGCCCAGAAGTCCTTGGGCCACGAGGCCTCGGGTAATTCCTCCGCATAAACCCCCAATTGTTTCTTACAGTACAGCAGGTCACGGACCTATTTTTTTACTGTCGGGACAGTTCTAGCACCCCAGCATTGCGCAACCGCTCGTTTTGCAAGCAGAAGAGAGACAGCCACCAATTTTCGATTGCACGGTTTAAGGCGCTTCACCCAACCCAGCAGACAGACATCCGGCGCACATACCACTTTCTCCAGCACCACATCTGTAAGCACTCTAGTGACCTGTACCCAGAATGCATGTATACCAGCTCATCGCCATGCAAGATGCATAAAATCAGCGTCATCTTGTCCACACCTCACGCAGCGAGCACTCTCCCGCAGCCCGAATTTACGCAGCTGGAGGGGCGTGTAATATAACTGATGTAAGTATCTGAAGTGTAGAATGCGGAGGTTACAGTTCGCCGTTAAGCGTCCTGTCAGCGTACAACAAAACTTCCAAGCATCTAGTGTGAATGAGGCCCCTAGTATTGCCTGCCATTTATTGTAGGAGGGATTGTCAATAATGTCCCGTTCCCTCAGAGAGGCATTATACAGGTTGGTTATTAGGCCCTTACGTGTTTCGCCTACCAGCACCGCCTGCAGTGCCCGTAGCGTTCTCGGTTCCGCTGGATAATTAGGATAAATCGCTCGGATAGCCTGCCTCACACGCACATATGTGAAACCCAGCATCATACTGTGCTCCCGCCCAGCCTGTATCTCCGACAGTGGTCAGAACTGGCCATGCTTATAAAGATCACCCAGCTGTGTAATCCCCGCAGTTCTCAATGCATTCCCTGTGGCCTGCTCTTGTGTGGCAGAGATATGCGGATGGGCCGCAAGCGGCAGCGCTGGAGCGTAGAGGTAGTCCAATTGCGCCCTTTTCGCTAGAGCTTTCCACGCCCACACAGTACATTGAACAGGGTCGATTTCGTTCCGCGGCCCACCACTTCCGCCCGAGAGGGCAGCCGCCACCATTGGCATAGGGAGCACTGAATCCGCTTCAACTGCGATGTGCGGCTGGAACCGCTGCGGAAAGTACCAATAGTGCGCATACTGCGCCTGAGCACACAAGTAATATAGCCGCATATTAGGGGCCTCAAAGCCACCTCGCTCAAATGGCTGCACCAGCACAGCCCAGCTGCATCTAGGCTTTTTACCTCCCCAGACAAAGGACAACAGGGCAGACTGAAGTGTATTGAGTAATGCGATATTCAGGCGAATCGGGATGTTGATGAACAAATAGAGAAGTTTTGGCAGTATCGTCATTTTAAGGACTACTATGCGATCCGCTAGGGAAAGCGGCAGTTTAGCCCATCGCACAGCCTGGTCGGTAATCTTAGAGATAACACGGCCATAGTTCATAGAAAGTACAACATCGGGATCCCTGTGTAACCATATACCCAAGTACCGTACCAGATCAGTTGACCACGCCAGGGGGAAGTCCAACTCCACCTCACGGGTACCGACCGTCAGCGGGAACACCGTTGACTTTGTCCAATTTATACCTAGGCCTGAATATCTTTCAAATTTTACGTATTCGCGAAGTAATTCCGGCAAGAACGTGGCCAGTTCGCGGACATACAGCAGCATGTCGTCCGCATATAGTGACACCACTAGCGGCCGCTGACGAAAACGCAACGCCGCTTCGCATGTTGCTGGCGCAATTTACAAGCCAAAAGCTCCAATGCAAGCGCAAAAAGTATTGGCGACAGAGGGCAACCCTGCCGCGTACCTCTGCTTATTGGAAACGCTTCAGACACCCAGCCATTCACGTGTATCCGCGCCACTGGCACGGCATATAGGAGGTGGATCCATTTGAGAAAGAAGGGTGGCAGGCCCATGCGCAGTAGCACTGTGAACATATACTCCCACTGCAGAGAGTCGAACGCCTTTGCGGCGTCAAGTAGCACCGCTACCGCTTGAAAATCCGCCTCAAAATAGTGCAGAGTGGAAAAGACAGTGCGCAGGTTGTGCGATGTCGACCTGGTGGGCACAAATCCCGACTGATCGGGTAGTACCAGATTGGGAACTAGGAGCTGAAGTCTGCTGGTTATCATTTTTGCCAGAATTTTAGCGTCGATGTTAATAATGGAAAGGGGCCTGTAGGAGTCGCACACATTAGCAGCTTTGTTCGGTTTCAAGAGCATAACAATGAGTGCCTCTTTGAGTGTGGGAGGGAGCGTCCCGGTGTCATACGCCTCTGCAAATACATCCAATAATCTAGGGGCCAGTTCGTTGGCGTAGGCCTTGTAGAACTCGCTCGGGAGTCCATCAATGCCTGCTGCCTTACATGTCGGGAGAGCCGTGATAGCAAGTTTGACATCGTCGACATCAAAGGGCTGTATGAGATATTCACGCTGGTCTACGGACAGCCATCCCAGTCCAATATCATCCAGATAAGTGTTAATATCGTCTGCCGGCACCTGAGGCCGACTCCCGTAGAGTTCAGAGTAGAAGTCGAGCTCCACCCTACTAATCTCTGGGTTATTGAAGTGCGCAGTTCCCTCTTTGTCTAGCATTTCAGTGATATATTCCTGACTCCGGGGCGCAGCCAGCTTCTGTGCAAGGGAACGACCGGGTCGTCCCCCCTCCCCATAATAGCGTGCCGTGCTTCGACGGGATCTATGTGCAAACTCTTGGTCTACAGTTTCGTTGTGCTCCGAAACCAGGTCACGAATCGCAGCTAGCTTCTCTGGAGCTGGATTCCGCTCATAAGCACGCTCCAAAATGGATATTTCCGCAGCGAGCTTACTAATTCTGCGGCGTAGGTCTTTCAATACCCCAGCCTGCGCCCCAATGCACACGCCCCGTATCGTGACCTTGACTGCCTCCCATAAGACTCCTGCACTATCTACCGTGCCAGTATTTTCCTTAAAGAAGTTCCGAATCGCCTCGCCAACTGTGCTCTTAAAAACCGGATCTGTCAATGAAGCTTGCTGTAATCGCCACGCAAATGGGGGCCTCTCACACTCAGGGACACGCAATTCAAGCAGCACTGGGGAGTGATCAGACAGAGTCTTAGCCAAATGACTGACATCTACCACCCAGGTGCAGGCAACCTCAGAGACAAGCCAGTAGTCCAAGCGGGACCACGTACCGTGTACAGTAGATATAAAGGTACTTTCACGCATCCCAGGGTGTCGCACACGCCAGATGTCATAGAGATTCCCAGCCTCCAGTAGCCCTACCAAGGCGTCTGTCGCCTGCCTGCGTCTCGCCTCCCCACTACCCTCTCTGTCTACAGTTGTATCGAGGCAGGTGTTAAAGTCGCCCCCCCATATGATTTCAGCGGGAGGAAACTTAGATATACGGCGCCACACATCTGCAAAGAAGGAATGATCATCTACATTCGGGCCATACACATTGACCAGTAGTACTCCCACCCCGCCAAGCTTACCATGTACTAGGGCCACTCTACCCTGGTCATCCGTCTCAGAGCTGAGGACAGTAAAGGGAACCCCCTTCTTAACAAGGATTAGTACCCCACGAGAGTAGGAGGAGTAGGAGGAAGCAATCCTAACCCCCGCCCATCGTTTGCCTACATTATGCTCAGATATCTTCGTAAGATGCGTCTCCTGCAGAAAGGCCACTTGGACATCTAACCTGTCCAGGGATGCTAGTACAGATCGGATATTCTTGGGACTGTTTAAGCCATGTACGTTCCAGGTGACGAGCTTTAGATTACCACCTGTACCCTGCAGATAACAGTGTATACATAACAGTGTAATGTCCAATTACAATAGTGCAGTTCCAGGGTTCAGAGTCAGTGCATGAACAAAGTGCCATCCCATCCCCCCCTCCCCCCCTCCGTACCCCTCCCCCGACCCCCCACCCACTTCAGCGAGCCCAACTTGCCAAAGCCATCCCTTCCCTGAGAAAACAGACCCCAATCTAAAAAACAAACAGCTTGTAACATGTGGGGATCTCCCATGAGGGGAGCATCAGAGAAGCTACTGGCCTCCTACTATGTAGGAGGTGGCTGACCAGGTCTAGTACCTGTGCCAGGATACAAGATACATTTGGAAGAACATAATACATCCATGTCATTTATCGTGTACCAATTTACCCCACACAACAAGTATGTAACCGCCACAATGAGTCATTCTACTTGATCCCACTATGAGCCAGACATGTGAACAGCAAGTAAGGTCCGTCACCCACTGAGTGGCCCACCGCCCCCCCCTCATCCGCTAAATAAATCAACATAGAACCGTGATACGCAAATTCGTGACATGCCCCATATGCAGGCTAGCAGGGAAAAAAATAAAATAAAATACAGTGTGAGACCACACAATCAGTCTACTGCTCCTCTTCATCGAGCTCAGCCGGGGTCGCAGGTCGCCGTCTTTTCAGCTTTTTCGCATGCTCCATGGCCACCTTAGGGGTGGTGAAGATCTTAAAGTCTTCATCCTGTCCAACTCGCAAGCGAGCAGGATACAACATGGCCTAGGGGATGCCTTCGGATTGCAGAAGTTTCTTCACAGTCCCAAACTCACGACGAGCCGCCTGGACTGCTACAGTGAAGTCTGGGAAGAAGGACAGCGAGCTCCCCTTGTGGTCGCATGGCACCCGTTTCCCTGGCCAGTCTCAAAATGGTGTTGCGGTCTCTATAATTTAATAGCCGAGCAATTATAGGGCGAGGTGGAGCGCCCGGTATTGGTCTCGCTGCCAGGGACCGATGGGCCCGTTCGACTATAAACATGGTGGACATATTCTCCGATCCAAAAATATCTTTGATCAGGGTTTCGATAAAGGTCTCCATCCTGCCGGTGTTTGTAGACTCCGGCAGGCCCGTAATTCTAATATTGTTGCGGCTAGATCGGGCCTCTAAGTCCTCGTTTTTTGCTTGTATTAACGCCAGGACCTTCTCCATGTTAAGTGTCTTCCCGGCGACATCACTGAGACCATCTTCCGTAGTGGAAACCCTCTGTTCAATCTCCCCCATTCTAGTGTTCTGCTTCTCTAACTGCGCAGACATATGGTCAAGTCTATGGTTGATGGCTGACATATTTCCCTCTATAGCTTGTAGGCTTTTCTGCATGGCCATTAGCGTAGTTTCTAGCGTGGAGGGGCCTTCTCCCTGTCCATCAGCCTCCGAATCAGAAGCCGCTTTTTGCTGCGCCTTGTAGGATTTTCGTGCCTCAAACGTGAGGCGAGGCTGGGATTTGTCCGTTTTCCCCATGACGGCAACGCGGTGAGATTAATGGGAAGCAGCAGACCGCACAGAAGAGCCTAACTGGTTATGAGCGCACACTGCTCCTCCACGGACAAACAGACTCACGGGCCGGATAGTAGCATTCCAATGGGGCTTACAGTTTCCACTCCTCAGTCACAGTGAAGATACAGGGTCTCCACGTGTACCCGCTGAGATGCACCAACTCCACTCCAGGGGTGCGCAAGGTATGGTGCTGCGCTGGCCGGCGATATATCAGCTGACTGGTATGCACTGAACACGAGGGACCAGATGCCCTCAATTCTAGAAGCGAAACCCCCAAGCTGGTGTCTCCCACCACTAAGATTGTCACAAGCAGGGAATTCAGCTTCGCCAAGTCTAGACGCCTACGGGGACTGCTTCACCAGGCCTTAAACCCAGGGTCCCAGAGCCACGTGGACACTCGTCTAGGAGCAGGGAGCTAGCAGGCCAATTTTAAGAGTGGAGCAAGTAAATCAGAGTCAGGCCACTCTCAGCAGGGCGGGTATACGATAGCTCGCAATATTTTAAACTGGCTTCAGGCACACCTCCTGGCCGGGAGCGTGTGTATCTGCAGATCCAGCTGGCCCCAGACGCTCGCGCGCCGCGCACGCAAGCCGCAGATTTGCAGGCCGCAGCCCAGAGCCTAGGCCCGCACCCGCCGCCGCAGCTACAGGCCTAGACAAGGCCGCGCCCCACTCACCGCGGCTTGCAGCAGGCGTCTCCGATCTCCACAGCGCCTCCAATACCAGCGGCGAGGCTCAGGGACTCACGCCGGGCCCAGGCAATCCTGCCGGTCTTCTCACTCCGTTCCAGCACTGTCAGCGGTTCCGAGGGGGCACCCGGCAGGGCAGACTTCCGTACCGGGGGTCTCTGGGCACCGCAGCCAGGAGCACCAGTCAGGCCGGGACCGGCAGCCGCCCTCAAATCCTTCAATGTGCTCCGTGCAGTGATTTTCTCTTGCGCTCGCCTCTCGGCCTGCCGGCCCGCTCACTTTCTCAGGAGCGGACAGAGGCGGTCGCCATTTTGCATTCACGCCGGCCAGAGCTCCCTCAGCAGGAACCGCTTGTTGCGATGGACCCCAGCAGTCCGCGATGCCCTCAATGTACTCAGGGGTGAATCGCCCTGGAGAGCGCTCGTTTTCCCAAAGGTAATGCAGCAATTTAAGGCGGATTTTTGAAGGATAACAGGTCAGCCGGGCAGAGCTACATCAAGATGCAGCCATCTTGCCTGGTGCCCTCTAGCGCCCCTCCAAAGAATCTCTTCTGTGTTTCCACAAACACGTTATTCATTGTAGCCCTCCTTTCGCGTCTCAGAGGAATGTGTCTGCTCATGTCAAGTGTGGGTACACTATGTGTATCTTCCAGGAACCATAATACCACATACCACCCATACTGTTACTACCACCATTACCAGAGCAATAGCACATGCAATCTTACGTTGTATAGACCAAATTGCACTGTGTTGTCTAGGAACTATTGGCTGATCCTCCTCATTAATTTGTCTACCAAAAGGATGCATAATGAAAAAAAAGAAGAAGCACAAAATGATAAGAAATGCAAGTGTTCCCAGTGTCTGTCAGAGCCTCACTGGTACAGGCTCCTATCGTCCATCATCAGTTGGCGCTCTTGAGCACCGGCGGTGGAGCTAGCTCCGTCCTAAGCTCTTTCCTAATCTATCCACGCTGATAAAGGTGGTATACTTTTTAAAGTATACTTTCCTGACTAATGTTCAAACAACAAGAGCAAAACAGATGCAACTTTTCGTTTATTCCACTCCCTCGATGGTACTGCTACTCAGTACTTTCCTACCTTATGCAGTCCATTCCTAGTCTCTCTTTTCCTTGAACTCGGTGGTCCTTAGCCGAGGACGTAAATTATACCTGGCAGCTGGGGGGCGGAGCTTGCGAGCCGCAAGATGGCTGCTTGAACGCTCGGCTCCGAGAAGCCGCCACAATATCCGTTCAATATCCTGTTTCGGAGGCACTGTGCAACCCTGCTTCTGAGACGCGCTGACCCAGGCACCGCCTCGCTACGAGCGGAGGCATTTGCGGTCTTTCGGCACCTTTCCCAGCGCGGATGATGCGAAGCGGACTGCTGGGGCCTGCGCGCTGCGTGGAAGCATCGGCCTGAGGTGAGACGCGGCGGCCGCAGAGCGGTGTCGTGTGTGCGACGGACCTGCCGCGCCCCGCTGTGGTCTGGGACATACCGGGCATTGAGAGGCGTGTGCCCGCTGAGACGCCCGGGCCCTGCAGTCTGCCGCTTGAGGTGAGGTACCCTCCCCCATTGAAGAATACCAAACGGCAGAGCATACCGCCTTTGCACAACGGACAGAGATCATAGTGGTGGTTTAGCTAGGAGGCACACAGCGCATGTGGCGGTTTAATGGGATGAAGTAGAGTTGGAAATCAGTGGATGGCCTTGCTGCTGCAGTCAAAACGGCCCCCTCACTATAACAGGAGAGTGCTGGAATTGCGCTGACACTAAGCCTGCACTAACAGCGAAGACCGGCCATTTTGTGCTACCTCGAGTGGTACATTTGCATGCAGAAATACCTGTCACACTCCTCCATGGTACGTCAGAGCTAGAGTAACCTGGCAGTGGAAACCGTGTTTTGCTCCCCGGAGGCGGGTGATGTAAATGAAGGCTTGAAGGGATCCGAAGACAGACTTACCCTCCAATTGAGACATTAAAGTTGCGTACTGAGAGCCACTGGGATAAGTTGGCCTATCTGCGACGTGTGGGTCGGTGGGAATAGCGACGGCTGGCCAGGGCACCCCTGATAGAAAGTGGATTGGACTATTTGTACACGGTTGGGGGGCACGGTGAGCTGCGACAGCAGGAAGCTACCGAGGGACTCTGTTGGCCAGCTTTGAACTACTCTGTGCTGTCGGGCCGGCACAGTGCCCGGGGACAGAACACACAACGCGGCACAAACATGGGAAGAGTGGATAGAAACCAACCCAAAATTACGTTTGAACAAAGAAAGCCAAAAGGCCGTGACAATGTGGTGGAGGAGGATGATTCCGTGCAGAGCCCGCCGGCTGAAGAGATGGAGGGAGATATTCGCTCCATGCTTGTTATGATGGAAAAAAATCTCCATGGCAGCCTTGCAGGACTAGGTAATAAAATCGACGCGCTCTCATATCGTATGGACAGGATGTCCGAGAGACTGGACAAGCATGCAGAGAGACTGGATATGACGGAGCGTAGAGTTACCGAGGTGGAGGAGGCGCAGCCGATGCTGGACTCGGACCAACAAAAAATGGGAAAGGTTTTACAGGTCCTACAAGATAAGGCGGAACATTTGGAGGCGCATTCGCGCCGAAACAACTTACGGATCACGGGGGTACCTGAATCAACACCAACAGGCAACATGGAGAAGTTTGTTGAGTCAATGCTGTCAACGCTGCTGGGCACTGAAACGTTTTCCAACATCTTCGCGGTGGAGAGGGCGCATCGATCGTTGGGCCCCCGCCCTCCTCCGGGAGCGCCTCCTAGACCAATAATAGCCCGAATGTTGAACTACAGAGACAGGGACTCGGCACTGGCAGCCGCAAGGAGCAAGCAGTCGCTACAGTATGAAGGGTCTAACATCTCCCTATATCCGGACTTCACGGCTCGTGTACAAGAAGCGTGCAGACATTTTGCCCCGTTGAAGCGACAGATGAGAGACCAGAATATAGACTACGCCATGCTATACCCTGCCAGGCTGCGTGTTAACTGGAATGGCCACTCGCGAATTTTCACTGAATCGAAGACTCTGCAGAAAGCGTTGAAAGAGTGGGCCAAGGAGAAGCGGACTAGCCCGGAGAGAGCCGTGCAGGAGGGAGCAGTTGGCGGTAGCCTGGAGGAACAACACTGAGACTGCCATTGTGATCTCAATATTAGCCACATCCCATGGTATGGTGGGGCACTTTGAATTGGGAGCGGGGCGGAAGTCCGATCCTTATGGGACTACGAAGTTGGAGGGCAGTTTATATGTTGACGCCGTCTTGGGCTATTGATATCAAGATATGCATGATGTTGGCTGCATACGCTGAGACTTTACAGACTCTGTAGCATTGAGTGGAGCTTTAAGGGGGCGGAGGGGTTCCTGCTTCTGAATCAAGAGTTGGCAGGCGGCGACTTGGAGTAAGTGTCATGTTTTGTCACAACGTATGTTTTTTCAAGGTTCACAACATCTGCCCACGTGCGAATCACGCTGTTTGTGTTTACTTCGGGGCGATAGGATCAGGGGTATTGGGATTAGCTTACTCCAATTTGTATATGTGACATTGTTAATTTTTGGGGTTAAGTGGGGTGGGAATTGTCGTACAGGCACTGTTGGGATTGGCCTGCCGTGGGTGGGGGGTGGGAAGGTAATGAGACACACATTGTCAAGGTTTGACACTTTTGCATTCCGTGAAGATGTACACTGCATACATATAGATGGAACGAGACGCGTAGTACTATACCAGTACGCAGAACGACCACATGACAGACGCGGATAGAACCCATAGAGACACTGTCCCTGATACCATAGCAGCGCTCACATGGAACGTGCGTGGCCTTAGTGACCACAGAAAAGTCCGTAAGATCTTGAGCTATTTAAACAGGCATGACGTTGACATAGCACTATTGCAGGAAACACACCTCCCGCAGGACAGCCCTATACTGCGCACTAGAGGGCTACGGAACAATATCCACACGGCGGGATTCACCACTCATGCACAAGGGGTTATGACATGGGTAAACCCTAAAAAGGCGCTGAGACTGGAGCCTTTAGAGACGGACTCGGAAGGTCGGTTTGTCGTCACACGGTGCATAGGGAAGGGTCTAGAATTGGTGTTGGTTAATGTGTACCGGCCAAATTATGACAACCCGGACTTTTACAGAAAGTTGACAGAAACAGTAAGCCTGCATTTGGGTGGGCGACTTTTGTGGGGTGGCGATTTTAACCTCGTCAGGGACCCCGACCTGGACAGATCAGGGGGCCCAGAGAGGCGCATATCGGCGGCGGCCAGAGTTCTCGAAGGCGCACTGGTGCGTTTTGATGTGTGTGATGTTTGGCGCCACCGGCATCCGACGCTGGGGGGGTACACGCATTATTCAGCATTTTATGATGTACACACTAGAATAGATTATTGGTTCGTGCATAGGCAGTTGCTCACAAATATCAGTGAATGCAAGATTCTCCCCCGCACCTACTCTGACCATTCCCCACTGCTGCTGGTACTTAACACCCCGAAGGCGCGTGTTCCCCCCTTTACTTGGAGATTCCCGCCTTACTCATTATTGGATAGAGTAATTAAGGAGGAAGTAGCTGAAGCCATAGAAATATTTTTTTAAAAGAATGTGGGCTCGGTTGACTCCTACCAAACTGTGTGGGAGGCGTTTAAGGTGTACATAAGGGGGGTAGCAATCTCTAAACACGCGGGTACCCTTAAATCGATCCGCAAATGGCTCGCTGATTTGGAACGAAAACTTGTGTCCTTGGAAAGGTCCCTGCTTACTGGACCCAATGAGGCGGCCACACAAGAGATAAGACTCACTCTAGAGGAGTATCATGCAGAGGCGGATACTGACGTCAAGCATATGGGCAAGTATGCCACTGCCCGAGTCTACGGGGAGGGGGAATGCCCGGGGGCGGTGCTTGCGCAACTACTCAAGCAGCGTAGAGACAAAACGATGGTGCCGGAGCTCGCCACCCCGAGCGGGGACACCCTAATGACGGAAATTGAAGTGGCGGAGCAGTTTCGACAATATTACTTCGAATTATATGCCTCGCGGGGCGGCAGCACTGAAGAGCACATGCTTGACTATCTTGCCCATATTAAATTACCATGGCTCACTAACACTCATCGGGAATTTCTGATGAGACCCATTGAACGGGAGGAAATACTATTAGCAATATCCAATATGAGAGCTGGGAGTGCACCAGGTGGGGATGGTTTGACAGTGGCCTTTTACAAGGCGTTCCTGGATATACTGCTGCCGCACTTGAAAATGCTCTTTGAGGATATGTGTGTGTCGGGTACGATCCCGCCTTCTATGAGGGAAGCGATTATCGTTGCGATCCTTAAGCCGGGTAAATCTCCGGAGGATTGTGCATCATATCGCCCCCTGTCCCTAATGAACGTGGATGCGAAACTGTTTGCGAAGATTCTCGCGAACCGCTTGATTCCGTTAGTACCCACATTAGTGGCGCCGGAACAAGCAGGATTTGTTCCGGGCAGGAACCTGACGTACAATTTGCGTACGGTCTTTGCCGCCCTACAGCACACCAGCCCGGAAGTACCTGCGCTGGCGGTTTTTTTAGATATGGAAAAGGCGTTCGACTCTGTTGAATGGCCTTTTTTATGCCAAGTTCTCAGCAGGATGGGAATTGGGACGGTTTTTATTCAGTTAATTGGAGTACCCTATAATTCTCCTACGGCTCGAATCAAAATAGGTAACTTAGTCACAAATCCTATACAGATCACCAGAGGAACGAGACAGGGTTGTCCCTTGTCCCCTATTTTATACGCACTAGTGGCCGAGCCCTTGGCCTGTGCACTTAAAGAGTACCATAGCCACAGAGGCATACGGTTCCCAGGATACGAGTTGATTGTATCCACTTATGCGGACGACACGTTATTGTATGTCCGTCACCCTGAAACCAACCTTTCTCCGATATTAAGGGAGGTAGTGCTCTTTGGTACTATGTCGGGTCTGCGCGTTAATTGGAACAAGTCCATAATGTTCCCCCTAACGCCGGCCACAGTGGCCTTTGAACCAGAATACCCACTACAGTGGTCCACGGAGGCAGTGCGATATTTGGGGGTAAGGTTACACACTGACTCGGAGGTGGTGTTTAGGGAAAATTACGGAGTGGCCATCAACAAGCTTGAAGTGGACATTGCAAGATGGGTCCAGTTGCCATTGTCTCTGATGGGCAGAGTGTCCATCATGAAAATGGTAATACTACCGCGTTTTCTGTTTCTTTTCACAAACATTCCTATGGTGCTACCACGGGTGTTCTTTCAGCGACTTAAGTCCCTTATGATTCACCTAGCTTGGGCGGGCAAACAGGCACGAGCCGGTTGGCAGATCCTTACGCTCCCGTATGACATGGGTGGGCTAGGTGCTCCTGACTTGGACTTATATTATAGAGCTGCACAGAGTGCGCAAGCATACCACTGGATACACGGACCGTATGATATACCACATATCTGTATAGAAACCGCAGTGGCAGCTCCTAAGCCGCTGCCGGCGTTGATTTTTACACCTCCAGACAGGCGAACGGGGATAATGGACTCACTTAATGCAGTCACGCACGCTTGGCACCACTTACTACAGCTACAGGCTGGAGCTATCCTTTATTCCCTAGTTGCTCAGCTCGATTGGTGTAGATGGTTAAAGCCTTGTACAGACAGAGGTGTAGTGAATGCGCTGAGGTCACTTGGGGCACAGAATATAGGGGACCTTTTTGCTGATGGCGTGGCTAAGAGTTGGAGGGACCTGAGTGAAAATGTGGAAACTCCGAATCTACTTACACAATTCCAATTCCATAGAGTTAGGCACGCACTTAACGAGATCCTGGGGGACGACATGTCGGAGCCCCCTGAGCTTCCGGCCTTGACCAACCTCATTGCAGCACAGACACCCACCAAGATTGTATCCAGAATTTACAAAATCTCGATGTCCAATAGAAGGCATAGTTACACCAAAGCGAGATTGGCATGGCAACGAGACTTACAAAAAAGACGTCACAGACGACATATGGACATACTGTTGCACGAGCATAAAACGGATATCCCTTAATGGGAGACACAGACTAATACAATTTAAATTCCTAAACAGGGTTTATTACACCCCTGAGCATTTACACAGATATGGCTTGAGAGACGAATCCACATGCGATAGGTGTAGCGCCTGAGATGCTGATTTTTTCCATCTGGCCTGGACATGTCCGGGTATAGCTCGTGTTTGGGAATTGATCTTTGCGGAGCTGAATCGGGTGACGGATATGTCGCTGTCGCCGGAACCGACACTTGCTTTGCTTGGATACTCCAAAGAGGTACCTAGAGGGAAACGGAGATTAATTGATATGGGTTTGTTATTGGAAAAGAGATGTGTGGCGATATGCTGGTCGAGAGGTCCTCCTCCTACAATTGCACAATGGTCGAAAGACATGATATTTTGTAGTACTCAAACCGAAAATTATAGTGACTTGTTACCACCGCGTAATAGACCGAAAAACTTCTGGGCATTGTACAAAACATATCTGGAAAGTAGAAGCACAGAAGAGGTGGATCAAGAGAGCGGGACGAGGGAGGTTTCACAATTTATGATGTCGACGTACGACTAGAGAGGAAGCAACTATATCTTTGATGTATGATGCACTGTTGGGATATGGGGGAGTGCTCATGGGGATTGCAATTGAGCGAAAGTGAATGAAAAAGACACGAAAGTCATGTGAAACGTATAATAAGTTATTGACATGTGTACTATGCTGGAGCTACTGTTCGCGAAGTGCAAGTGTGATGATAATATTAATATACTTGTCTAAAGTTATGGTTGTATAAAATGTAATAAACAAAATATAAAAAAAATAAAAAATTATACCTGGCAGCTCCAGGCGCTGTGTGATCACTGACAAGAGGCTCCTGGATAGCTCGTATTTCTGGTGGGATAGCCTCATTCAAAACATTGTCGTTCTCTTTGTCAGTTTGCGTCCAAATCAGCTTTGCATCTGGGCACCTGTTCACATTCAACATCTCTTATGCCCTCCTTGACCCACTGATCGTAAGGCAACGGCAAAGGTATTCTTTTGCAGTGGGTTGCATGGACCCAGTTCTTCCGACCAGCAACCTTTACAGCCTTCTGTGTAGCCAGCAGAACTTGCTCAGGACCTTTTCACCTGGGCTCCAGACTTTTCTTCCTCTGAAAATTCTTTATCGAAACAAAATCCCCAGGCTGGATGCTGTGGCCAGATCCCTCTGGTTTTAGGAGGTAAGAAGTCTCGCACCTGTTGATGAATAGAACCCAAACTTTCTGTCAATTGTCCAAGATAATCAAGCAGTAAAGGATATTCAAAGTCTGAATATTTTTTTGGCCTCTGGACACCACAGACATTTGCTGGGCGGCCGAACACTACTTCGTAGGGTGATAAGCCAGTTCTAGAATGTGCTGTAGTTGATAAAAGAGCCAACGAAAGAGCATCTGGCCAGCTCAACCCTGTCGTCTCTTGAATTTTTACCAATTTCAATTTTCATGTCCCGTTATATTTTCCCGCTGACTGCTGGTGTTTGACGGCATGAAACTTCTGCTTAATATGCAAACCTTCACATACCAGCCTAATCACTTTCCCATTAAAATGAGATCCGTTATCACTCCAGATAACTCTAGGCATTCCGAATCGTCGAAAGTACTCTTTAATGAGCACCTTCGCAGTTGTGGTGGCCGTATTGTCTTTAATGGGGTAAGCCTCAACCCATTTACTGAACGTGCATATAACCACTAGGGCATACTTGAGATTGTTACAATGTTCTAGCTCAATGAAGTCCATCTGAAGGACTTTGAAGGGAAATGTAGGTGGTGCAAAGTTACCAGATGGTGTGGGGGTGCCCTTTCCTGGATTATGCATCAAAGAAATCATACAATTTTTCACTAAATGTGCAGCTGTTTTAGAAATATTGTCATTACAGCAAACTAGGGCCAATAATTTACAGATACCCTGTGCACTGATATGAGCTGGACCATGAGCCATAGTAACTACAGGGAGTACATATGCATCAGGTAACATCCATTTCTGCTTTCCGGACAAATCAATCCAACACCCTTCTTCATCTAAACGTGCTGTACTCTCTTGCCACACAGCTATTGTGGCCTCGCTTTGTATCTCTTTCATACGTAACTGTGTTTTCAAACCTAGTATTCTCGGGAACCCATCTAGCTGGACCTGCAACAAACATTCTCTTCATCTTGCTCTGAGCCGTCTCTTTGGCTGTCTGATCTGCAAACACATTTCCTCTACCCACATCATCTGTCACTTTCTTATGAGCACTACACTTCCCGACTGCTACTTTCTTAGGAAGTGTTAGTGCGGACAGTAATCCTGCTATCAATTGTCCGTGCTGTATCTTAGTACCATGCGATGTACAGGAATCCTCTCTCTGCCCAGAGGCGCCCAAAGTTATGAGCAACCCCAAATGCGTACTGACTGTGTAAATATAACAGCTAACCCTTCACTTAATTCACAAGCTCGTATAAGGGCAACAAACTCTGCTGCTTGGGCAGATTGGTAGGGGACCCTTGATGTCTCTAACACTGTACGCAATGTAGTGATAGCATAAGCTGCGGTGGTGGTGCCATCTGGTAATTTAAAACAAGAGCCATCGACATATGGTTCTCCTTGGGGATCAGATAAGGGAACATCAGTCAAGTCTACCCGTCCTTTCGTCTTTTTCTCTGTTCAGAAATTAAATTAAATGAAATGAAAAGGGTTTTTGTAAAGCGCATGGCTACTTGGAGGCATCCCAGCGCTGTGACAGTAACTAGAGTGGGAGTGAGCCTCTACGGGAAGAGCCAGGTCTTTAGATGTTTTCGAAATGTGAGGTGGTTGGGTTCTTTACGGAGGTACAGCGGGAGGGCGTTCCAGAGTTTAGCGGCATTGTAGGAAAAGAGCCGTCCCCCGCTTCTGGCTTTCTTAATCTTGGGTATTACTGCTAGGTGGAGCTCATCTGAGTGTAGTCTTCTGTTGGCCTTGTAAGGGCGGCTCAGATTTTTAATAATAGGTGGTCCGCTCCCTACCAGGGACTTGTGGGCAATGCACAGGGCTTTAAAATGGATTCTTTCTTGCACCGGGAGCCAATGGAGAGCGCGCAAAGCAGGCTTTGCTGAGCACCGGTTATTGGTCCCCATAAGCAACCTTGCGGCGGAGTTCTGCACGATCTGCAGTTTAGTAACAGCTGAACTCGGGGCACCTAAGTAGAGGGCATTGCCATAATCTATCCGAGACAGAATTAGGGCTTGGACCAGCAGTTTTTTTGCTTGACTAGGTAGGAGAGGGAGCACTTTGCGTATCATTCTTAGCAGCCCGTAACAAGATGCTGCCGTCTTCCTAGCTTGGACTCTAAATGAGAGGTCTTGGTCTAACCAGATACCTAGACTTTTGATCTCTGTTTTTGGGGACGGAGCCGGCCCCATACAGGCTGGCCACATGGTGTTTGATTTGAAGCTTAGATGGTTGCCGAGAAGCAACAATTCGGTTTTATCACCATTAAGTTTTAGATGGGATGAGCTCATCCATTTGGCCACTTCTTCAAGGCAGGAATGGAGATCAGTAGGCATATAGTCAATCTGGTTCAATGCGACAACCAGCTGTGTGTCGTCAGCATATGTTACTATTATATGAATCCCAAAGGGGGAGGTAATATCCGCCAATGGGGACATATAGACATTAAAAAGTGTAGGGCTCAGTGATGAGCCCTGGGGGACTCCACACTGAAGGGGTATGGGTTTTGAACAGGTGTCGCCTTCAAAGACCTGGACAAGTCTGTCTTCTAAAAAACATTGAAGCCATAGTAAGGCAGTGCCGGTCACTCCTACGTTCCTGAGACGGTGAATCAAGATTTGATGGTTCACCGTGTCAAAGGCTGCACTCAGGTCGAGGAGGATTATGGCAGCGGATCCTCCTGCATCCAGGATCTTTCTTGATTCTTCCACAACTGCTAATAAAGCGGTCTCTGTACCCTGACGGGGGCGAAAGCCCATTTATGAGGGGTGAAGCAGGTTGTGGGACTCGAGAAATGCGGAGAGTGTGTGATTGACATGTCTCTCTGCAATTTTGCTAATTCCTGGAAGTAGCGAGATGGGACGGTAATTGCCCAAATCCGCAGGATCCAAATGCGTTTCTTTTAGCAGTGCTTTTATCATTGCCCTTTTCCACTCGGGGGGAACTATACCTGACGCGAGGGAGGCATTGATCAAGCCAATGATAATGGGGGCAATTGTGGGTACTACCAATTTTAAAATATTGCGAGGTGCAGGGTCCAGTGGCGACCCTGATTTAACTGAGGACAGAATTGCTAAAAAAGACTCATGGGTCAAGAGGGTATAGGTGTCCAAGTGATGTTCATTTTGGCACTGGCCCAGATCGATAGGATCAATTATTATATCTCTGTCTCTTTGGGGGAGTCGCTTGAGAATATTTTGTACTTTGTTAGAGAAATATTCCACAAGTTTGTTGCAGCGGCGCCCCGAAGGATCAGGTGCTCTCTGGGGATTGGGAACTTTAAGTAGCTTTTTAGCTATGAGGAAGGTTTCTCTCGAGGAGTTCGCCGCAGATGTGATCTTTTCCTCATAATAGGCAGCCTGGGCTCTTTTTATTTCTGCCTTGTATATTCCAATGGCTGTCCTATATTCTTGTTTCTTACTAGGTGAAAAATCTTTTCTCCATATCCTTTCTAGTTTTTTGCATTGTTATTTTAGGCTACGTAGTGTGGGGGAGAACCATGCCGCCTTGTTGGGTCCCGCTTTCTTATGGATTGCTTTCTTAGGGAGCACCGTATTAAGTGAACCCTCAATCCAATTCCTAACACTTTTGTTAGCTGCCACAGGATTAGGGTCCAAGTTCGGTTTGGTGTTTTCAAGTTCCTGTGTCCACCGCTCCAAGGGGAGTTTGGACCAGGGGCGAATATGCATGCGTGTGGATTGGATGTGTAAGACGGTAGAAAGAGGATGCCAGAGGAAAGGAATTAAGAAGTGGTCTGACCATGGAATGGGGAGGGGGGTTTCCCTTTTCATTCCTCCAAATTCGAAAAAATTGGGTCAAGGAGGTGACCTTTAATATGGGTAGATTCAGGGACTTTCTGAGACAGTTGACAGGCCCTAAGGTCCTGAGCTAGCTCGAACGCCATTGATGCTGTGGGGTCGTCAAAGTGCAAATTAAAATCTCCACGGGGAGTGAAGTTAGCAGAGGTGCCAGCAAGATTAATAACTGTTTCCAGCAGGGAATTGCAGAATTGTCCCGTCGTCCCTGGCGGACGATAAATCAAAATGCCAGAGAGTGACAATGTGGGGGTAAATTCTATTGCAAAATGGGTGTTCTCACAATCTAGTAGTGGACTGCCTAGTAAACGGCAGGTCATGTAGTCTTTATAAATAATGGCGATACCACCGCCAGGGCCTGTAGTTCTGTCCTTCCTCTGGATTAAATATCCCGGGAGAAGTGATTGTACAATATCTGGCTCTGAACTTGTGGTGTGCAATCATGTTTGTCAACTGCATCACTCTCTGAAGGGAGGGGTAGTAACGTGGCTGGGTTCAGAGTGGCACATCTTTTAATTGTAATATGTTTGGCAAACAATGTCAATTCATAGCCGGTAAGACGTGCACTGTTGAGGTGCTGTGTCCTTGTCTTATTCAAAAGTGTGTCCACAGCATGGGGTACCATGACTGTGAGGTCAGTATCGAGTACGAGTCCAGCCGATTGTCTGATCGAAGTGGCCACGGCCGCGACCGCTCGCAGACAACTCGGGAGGGCCCTTGCGACAAGATCAAGCAAAGCAGAAAAATAAGCACAAGGTCACTGTCTATCGCCATATTTTTGTGTTAGAACAGATAAAGCACAGCCAGCCATCTCGTGGACATATAGCACAAAAGGCTTATTAAAATTGGGCGTGCCTAGTACTGGAGCAGAGCAAAGCACAGTTTTTAATTCTTCAAAAGATTGCTGACAATCAGGCGTCCAAGGCAAAGGCTCATGTATCTCTTTGGTTGTTAATGCAAGCAGGGGCTTGATTAGTAAAGAATAGTTTGGGATCCATTGGCGGCAGTAGGAAGTGATGCCTATAAAAGCACGCACGTCCTTTTGAGTCTGCGGACAGGGCATTTTATTAATGGTACTGATGCGTTCTGGCGTCAACCTTCTACCCTCCTTCGACAGGAGGTGACCTAAATAGGTGACCTCCTGTTGAATATACTGAAACTTTGAAAGAGAATCTTTGTGACCATGACGTGCCAGGTGCAACAATAATTTTACCGTACTGTCTCTGCAACCTTGTTCAGTGTCCGAGGCAATTAACAAATTGTCGAAATACTGTACCAATGCATTGCCTGGAAAGAGTGAGAGTGAATGAAACTGACCTTTCAATGCTTGACTATAAAAGCTAGGACTTTCAGTATACCCTTAAGGAGCTCGACAGATTCTGAAGCTTTTGCCAGCCAGTGAAAATCCTAACAAATATCTACTGTCTGGGTGTATGGGAATGCTGAAGTACGCATTTTTTAGATCAATTACAGAGAAAAACTTAGCAGTAGATGGAATCATTGTTAAGAGTGTGGTGATATCAGGAACCACTGGGAATTGCGGGACCACTATTTTATTAACGCCTTCAGGAAGCAGCTCAAGACCTGGCTGTTCGAGCAGTAACTTACCCCCTCCCCCAGCGCCTTGAGACCCTCCCGGGTGAGTAGCGCGCTCTATAAATGCCGTGATTGATTGATTGATTGATTGATTAACCTCGCGCAAATCAATCACAAAACGATATACATCATCAGCACTGGTGGGGGAATCTGGACTTGCCCTCTTTAGGACCGGAAGAATAGGACTGTTACACATATTGCCGGTGGTCTCTTCGACAACTCCCTTACTTATAAGGTCCTGAACAATGTTAAGGAGAGCTTGTTCTCCTGCCTTCGGTATTTTATACTGGGGAATACGCTGTAATGTGACATTATCCTTCACTCGTATAGAAACTGGGGGTATGTGCAATAAGCCTACATCAGTGTCACCAGTGGCCCATAATGTGGGTGGTACTTGATCAAATTCAATGCAATGCAATGCAATGTCTTTGGAAAGACATTGCCTTGTACCCACATCAGGACCCATGGTAAGATAAACACCATCTGGCGAACAATGTATGGTAGCATGCAACTTCTTTAGTAAGTACAGGCCCATTAAGTTTTCACCACAATCAGATGTCAAAAGGAATGGGGAATCCACAGTAAAAGGACCAACAGTAAGAGCAAGCGGACGCGAGATGGGGCTTACAACCGGTACTCCTGAAAAACCCACCAAAACATTATTATGGCCAGACAGGGCCGCCCCAGGGACCAGATGTCGGGAAACAGAGTTCTTTGTGGCACATGTATCAATCAAAAAGTCATTAGTAGACCCTTGCAGATCCACTTTGACATAAGGGCCACGCTGATCTACAGGTAGGTAACCTGGTCCCTTACCCTGTCTCTGGCTGTCCTAGCTGAAAGACATCCCTGTCGCCTCATCAACGTCATAGTCGTCGTTATAATACTGTCCTTCCTTGGTGTCATCAAAATGATTGTCGGGATGGCCTACAGTGGCAGTAGTGTGTTGTTGTCTATTAGTCCCACGGCCTCTCGTTACCAGGACCCCTTCCTCTAGTGCATGAAGCATTGCGCAAAAGTACAGGGCACTGGCTACACGAGTGACCTTCTTCCTTGAAGTAAGCACACTGATTCTGTCCCAAAGGTGTCATATGTGGCTGTCTAGTGCATACATGTTGTTGCTGGGGTCCCCGTCCTCTAGTGTTACCGCGATATACCTGTTGCAATAATACCATTGTCTTCAAATCTTTATGTCTTTTATCTGTTTTGTCTTTCTCTTCATTATCCCTAAGCTTGTAATATTGGGCCATATTTAGAATCACAGAAGGGGAAGACGTAGACCAGGTACTTTCAGCTGCTTGAAGTCTAGCCATTATTTTGGGAAGGAGATTAGTGACAAACCTGTCAACAGATAAGCAGACTCCCCCTTCTGTAGACATGTCCTGCCCTCTATTATCCAAACATTTCTCTTCAAACCTATCGAAAAAATCGGAAACACTTTTGTCTTTCTTCTGCCGGCAGGCAGTCAGTCTGTCCCAACTAACCTTCTTGGGAGGAATGAGTGTTTGCATGTATGTTATTATGTGACCGGGCAAGGCAAGTAATTCAGCCTTTGGCTTTTCACCTGGCTTCCTATCCCTATCCCAACCTTTGATCGCATCCCATGTCCGCCCAATTCAGCAACATGGTCTTGGGTATGTACCTGTAGCCAAACATCAACCGGGGCTAGTAAGCCAAAAAACATTTCAATATCTGCAAGTGTCATTACGCAAGAAGAAGCTGCCTCCGTTAATTCTTTATAGTAAGCAGTAGGATTTTTTCTAGGATCGGGCAATGTAGCCTTCAGGGCCAGAACTTCACTTCTTTTCCATGGAGTATAAACCCACTGTTCCTGAAAGCCGGCTGCTACATCCAGTCTGGTAACCACCCCAAGTTGATTAGTCACTTCAGTTATTTACGGGTGGTAAATGGGGTGAACTTCTCGCATTGGGAACTGTGTTATTTGAGTGGAACTTTTATCGTGTAGTCTGCCCCTATAAGTAATTAGAGTTGAAATGTTCCCGAACACTTGGGCTGGCTCCATGTTATTTGCATAAGCGCCTTCACTAATATCAAATAGTATTTGGGGTGCTTCCATTTTGATGTCTGTGCGCCAGAGATCAATTAGTGCAGTGGACATATGTTTGAGGGCATGTTGCTGTATGAAAGGGTCGAGGTCTCGCATTAATATCCATATGTCCTCAAGACTGTAAATTGGCTTACAGGCCCACCGTACTGCCTGTCCCGCTATTACCTTTTTCTCTTCCTCCCCCACATCAGACCACATTAAAGGACCCAACCGCTCCCTGAATCTCATCAAATCTCTATCGTCCGGACTGCGCACTGGTGTGTCAGTAACTAGTGTTGATGTCAGTAACTAGTGTTGATGAAGGATAGGTGACTGTAACGGGGGTAATGGGAGTTGCCGTAGTCATATGCTGTGACGGAGGGGAAGGAGTAGGGGGTACGTTAACTGGAGCGGTAGGTGTAACAGCCTCAGAGACTGATGCACTTGGTGTGGGTTGTTGCTGCTGATGGGGAACAACGGGATATATCCGTTCTGGGGCATAGGGGGGCGGAGGCCGGGCATCTAATAATTTCTCCATAAAAGGATCACCATCTTCCTGAACCATATAAGAATTATCAATTTGCAGCCGAAATCTTTTATCTTCACATTTTATTCCTTTCTCCTGCTTGTCCCTATCATGAGCTACAGCCTTTTGTGTAATTGTCTGCATATTTCCTTTTCTAGCATCCTTCTCCATTTCTAATCGCCTCTGTTTGGCCTCCTTCTGCCAAGTACGAAGAGAGTCAAACATAGACTGCCTATTGCGTCTTTTGAACAACTGTTCCTGAAGAAACCCTATCTTTTGTTTATCAAAGGAGCCTGTCAAAGGCCACTGTAACTCAGCATTGTCCCTCGTATATTTGTGCCACAACGTACTAAACATAATGGGGCCAAGGCCATGTTTTACATACATATCAAAATTAGGACTGCCCTCAGGAGGTGCTCTTCCAACCGTGCATCTTTAGAACAACAACGACAGCACAAACTCCAAATCTTACTGAAACCAGGCATTGCAAGAAAAGAGAGAACATAGCCCTTATTTTACCTGGCAAAGTATTTGCAAACACTTTTTACCATAACGGTCCTGAAAACTGAAACAAAACCCATTCACAGTGGTACCAAACAAACCGAAACAGACTCACCTGATGTCAGGAACACAGAAAAACCAGTTCTCCACTGGCGACTCTTCGGACCAAACAGTCAGATCACGGGTTTCGCCGTTCAGGACATCCGCCAGGGATGACTGCTGGCCGAGGCCACCCGGGACAGAGGCAGCAGCTGCGAGAAACGTATCTCTTCGTGCAGGGATCCCTGAGCCGTCAGTCCAACCTGATGATGTTCCCCTCCTCCCCTCCTTCTATGTAAAAGGGATGGGTCACTGTCCCGATGGAGTCCCTGTTCGGGCGCCAACTGAAGGAAGTGACCCACTTAGGGCCACCCGGGTCACTTCGGACCACCTCTCAGCCTTCCATGCTAAATGAAGAGTCGGAGAGACAGTGGAGAATATGCACCAATACTTGTTTATTATACGCGCTCAGAGCGGGGCTCCGTCTGCCCAGTCTCGAGAGAGTGCTACAGAGGGAACTGAGGAACAGTAAGCATAAAGATACATTATATGCATTGCATGGTCGACTAGTACACGGCCATAGTGGAATTTTCCCAACAGATGTGGGTGAACAACGTAGAGATAGAAAAAGGCTCCCACTCTCGTATCTTGCACAGCTAAGAACATTTTCAAGGCCGTTCCACCCTGGGCTGCAATCACACTACCAGACAGGTGGGAGAGACTCTAACGAGGAGAAAGCTATGCACTGGCACGAACAGTTATTCATTACAGAAACGAAACTTAGGAAAGGGCATTTCTCGGAAACAGACGGGATTAGTTTTGAACAGCATACAAAATGGTGCCTAAAAGAGAAAATGACGTAGCGAATGCTAACTTATACATGGCATAAAAGACAGCATCTACAAGTGTAATGTAACAACTGGAAACTGAGGAAGTGTCCTGAAATGTGTACCTCAATCACAGCACCATCAGCAGACGGACATTAATCCAATTCAACAAAGCTTTATTCGATTTCTTTCAAGATAATCATAAAAGCACATGATATCACACATCATTATAATCAATACAGCTTTAAGAACATTTTAAAAAATACAATAAAATATTTAAGCTGGCTTCCTATGTACATGAACGAAAAAGTACATATTATAAAAATTCATATTAAAATGTTTTTTCTACATTTGATTACATTTTTTAGAAAAACAGATAGTGTCCTTGTAAAATGTTCGTTTTCTAACAATTGCAGGGCTATACATGCGGGGCAACATTGTCTAAGGCCGAGTAACTTTAAGATTGGTAAAATGCACCTTTTTCTTTGTACAGAATAAAATTTACAAAATAAAACGACACACAGAGTTGATCATCATCACATGGGCACCTGCTCATGTCTCTGGACCAATCGTTCATAATAGGGAAGCTTGTTAATCTGTGAATGATCCCTAGTCTAAATCTGGTCAGTAGGAATCTATCATATCCACCGTGCGTGTTTTTGATATACGGCTGGATACTATAGATGGTTAGAATCATTTGATTCGACAGTACAGTTGGCTTCACTATTTCTGCGGAAAGTCTAATTGTGTCGAGTAGCGTCAAACATTTCCTTTAAGATCTGTTCTTGTGACAGCAATCATGGTACTGGGGTCATTATAATATTCAGGATGCTAAAGGTCGTTCATAATTTTTTTAACATATTTTAGCCATGGTATGGTAGAGACCCGCTCTAGCTTAAGATTATCATTTAAAATGTCCCGGTTAAATGTAGTTTTTGTCGTCGTCCAGATCATGTGCCTTAATAAAACGAGTTTTATTTTTCTAAGGTCAGATATATGCGGTATCCCTAGCTCAGAATGGCATATGTAGGAAGATGTACTGCTTGGGACTGCCAACAGAAATTTAAGAAAGTCATTCTCAACTAGTTGTAGTGGCTGTGAGTCTACATAGCCCCAGACGCTTGAACCGTACATAGCAGTAGAGATACATTTTGCCTGGTAGATGTGTAACAACTCTCCGGGAGGCCGTCTACCCAGCTTTCTAGAGAAATTGGCTAGAGCGGCAGTGGCTTTCAAACATTAATTAGATCGCCTGAGACCATGTCCCCTTCTGATCAAAAAGAATACCTAAATAGGAAAATCTTTTTGTAAATTCAACCTTTTTGTTGTCAATATAAAAGTCTCTACATTTTGTACTACCTCCCCCGCATTTCATGATAAACGTTTTTGAGGTGTTCACTCTGAGGCCCAAATTATACATAACCGTGGAAAAGCTGGTCACTACCCTTGGAAGCCCCGGTTGCGTACGTGACATCAGTACAGCGTCGTCCGCATACAATAGGGCAGGTATGGGACGTTTGCAAATTTGTGGCAAGTCCTTACACTGATTCACCAGGACTTGACCTAGTTCGTTGATATAAAGTGTGAATAGAAAGGGAGCCAACACACAACCTTGTCTTACCCCTCTCTGTATTTTGAATGTGGCCGTGCACTCCCCACTGGTCCCGTACCGCACCCTTGCCTTTGCGTCGCTATATAGTTGCCTTATGAAATGTATAAGTGAGGTTTCCACGCCCAAGTACTCCAAGATCTTCCATAGCTTGTCATGCCGTAAGGTCTACAAACCCTAGGTATAGCCTGCCCTGTTTGGGCAGAGTATACTTCCCCAGAAGGATGTTTAAGTTTAGACTCTGCTCGACTGTACCTAGACCCTGACAGAAGCCAAATTGTAGTTCTGAAATTACACTGTTGTCTTCGGCCCAGTCCTGTAGTCGGTTGAGTATGATACGCCCCACTACCTTAACCAGAGAATCTAGAATGATATGGGCCGATAGCATGTGGGGTTCTGGCAGTCGCCTTTTTAAAAAATTGGGACCAGTATTGATTCGGACCAAGTTGTTATAAAATGAGAGGAGCAGCATGCTGTTATTACTTGAGTTAAAAGCGGGACCCAGAGCGGCAGATTAGATTTATAAAGATCTACGGGGACTCCATCAGGCCCAAGGGCTTTCCCACCCATACTTGCCATAATGGCACAGTTGACCTCTTCAAGTGTAAACTGGAGGCCTGTAGGGCAGCTAACGGATGGCAGTATTGTGTCTTGAGGCTGTTGGTTTTCCATAGATTTGTTATGCATGGTACAGTTATACATGTTAGAGTAATGTTCCACCCATTGGCCTTCTGCAATTGCTATCTCGCTAGTGGGTACGTCTCGAGTAGCCAAAAAAGGGGCATTAACTGCTGTAAAGGCTGCTTAAAGGCTGTATTATCCCTAATTAAGGTGGCTTCATTCAAAGCTGACCATGCTTCTTCTCTCAGCGTGCCTTTGCGCTCTTTAAGTGCACGTTTGTATTCCCCCCTGGCCATTCGGATATCATGGCTATTTCTGGTTGGCTAGTGTAGGGCGTGTTTCAATTTAGAATATGCTTTGGCACATTTGGCATCAAACCAGCCTTGATTTTTAATACACGAGTTATTATTCTTCACAAATAAGGCCTTTTTTATAAGTCCGGTTATTTGTGAGAAGAATTTTAAAATATCTGCATGGGGGTTGTCTCGTCAAGGCAAGCCAGGACGGCAGATTTGCAATTAGTCACTACTTTCTTTGTGAATTCCATTGGATCCACCATAGTCCAGCATAAGTAGTAGCCATTTATTTTCCTCAGAGCTATGTTCTGAACAGTATGTGCCGATTTACCCTTGGTGTTTAACGCCTTATTTGATAATATAAAGGATACGCTTAATGGAAAATGATCACTCAGGGCATTTTTATGGGTGGTAAAAGACTTTAGTCTAGTTAAATGTCTATTTTACAATAATATATAGTCAATGGTCGAGTAGGTCCCTCTCCTGTTAAATGTGAAGCTGAGGGGGACTGGCGGAGTACATAACTCGTTAGCAAGTCCTAAATCTGACGTGAACATGACTTAGTTTAGAAGTTGCCCATAGATTGTATGCAGGAAGTGTGTGTAACTATTCCCATCATAAGACGTGAATCTGCATGTATCCCCCCCATTGTGTGGGCACAATGCAGAGTTAAAATCCCCACCCCATATTGTTAACACATCTTTTACAGTGTCATTCTGAATGAGTTTTAAATCATTACCTAATTTCCTCATTACCCCCACTATGTGATCTGACGGCACATAATTATAGAAATCGAACAGAACAATACAATGCAGTCTATCAATATGGAATATGATAAGTTGATAAAATGTTTCTGATTTCTTCAGTTTGATTTTGCTTAGATACATATGTAGATAGCCCATCCTTGGGTCTCCCATGTTCCTATGGTATCGCTGCGATATGGAAGGATTTATAGCCATTGATATGCACAGTGTCCTCTGTCCAAGTTTCCTGAAAACACATTATGTTAAATTTCCATATAAAGTCCAGCCATAGCGTATTGGCAAGCTTTGAGCGTATGCCTGCGATGTTAGAAAATAACAAGTGATAGAGATCTTGGTTACTATTGCCTGTGTAGTTCACATCGTTAACTTTATCCGGTAGGTCTATGGCAATGGGAAGTGTTACAGAATTTAGACACTTGTCTTGGGTGGCTATTGTACCATGGGTGGTGGACAAGATACCAGCTACTGAGCAGATAAAGGGTTGGGACCTTTCTGAAGTATCTGAGTTAGTTCCTGCTTCAGGGATTAATCCAGGATTGGACATGCGCGTTTGTATCTCTGATGTTTTGAATTGACTACATTCCTTAGTGAGTGCGACGTATGGATCTATCGTATTTAGTCAGTCTACCTCCTCAAAAGTTTGAAGGCTGTCAAATCGATTGCTAACCGGGACATTATATGTATAGTGAGTGCTATTGTGGTGGTCCCTGCTAGTAGCTCTTGTGTATGGGTCCTTCGGTGGTTGGTAAAAGTAGCCTAAAGGTACTAGATTGATGCCCTGGGCTGTGATAAAATGATTCCCTGCTCTCCTCAAGATGCTTTGGACTAAGTGTGGGGTTTTAAATGTTAAAGCAAACACAAGGAGATGATGGACGGAGCGCTCAAACTTTTCAGACACTCACCCCCAGTCACAGATCTGGGTTGAATCCATCATCGTTCTTTAGCTCACTTCGCCACCTCAGTTCAGACCCAGCTATATGCAAATCAGTCTTGACCCTGTGCCTCATGGGAACAGTCCAGCCCGAACTGCCAAACCAGGTCTTCCCTGAACTGGAAACAAGCATCCTGGGACCGGTTTTGGGGTAACACCCCTCATCAGCCAGGCTAGCTTGAATCCAGTGGCAAAGTGAGCAAGGGACCCACGTCTGGGCATACCCTGCCAACTTAGGGCGAACAAAGCAAACACAAGGAGATGATGGACGGAGCGCTCAAACTTTTCAGACACTCACCCCCCGTCACAGATCTGGGTTGAATCCATCATCGTTCTTTAGCTCACTTCGCCACCTCAGTTCAGACCCAGCTATATGCAAATCAGTCTTGACCCTGTGCCTCATGGGAACAGTCCAGCCTGAACTGCCAAGCCAGGTCTTCCCTGAACCGGAAACAAGCATCCTAGGACCGGTTTCGGGGTAAATGTTAAAACCACACAGTCACCATAAAGGGTTTTGCGATCTCTACCAATCCAGCTAACTCTTCTAGCCATCTTAAACTCGGCAAAAAGTGCCTCAGTTAGCCCTGTTTTTGTGCCCAGCCAAAATAGGGATTTATTCCTCAGAGTATCCCAGGATTCGGGCACCTGAGCAGGAAGTCTAGGGACGTTAGCTAGAATTATTCTGTAGTGGGTGGCTGGTGGTGGTAAGTCCAAATGAGCCAACTCTGGCTGTTGCCTATTTTGGGATAGGGGCGTGGTGGGATGGATATGACTTGACTGAGTGGAAAAATGGGCCAGAGGATTTTTATCTTTTGTAGGATTAGCTCTGTTTGTATCTACTAAAGTAGGATCAAGTGAGGACCTTGTGGGTTCTATTAGGTGCTTCAATCCTTTTTTTGTTAGGCACTCTTTACGGTAAGTCCCTGCAGATTGTAAATCTATTAGAGGTGCTAATTGTATGGGTCGTCTATGTGTTGTCTCCTTATCCGTGGTTGCTGTTGGAACGGCATTGTTACTTGCTGTACTATTAGTGTTGTGATGCGTCGAATTTTCTAAGCGTTTATTAAGGGTCTCCTTAATTAAGGCCACTCTATCAAATAATCTAGCTAGGGCGTCTCTAAGAAACTTATCTAGATCGTCCATCTTTGTGGTTAGCTTTCTGAAGTCGTCCTGCGAATTATAGGACTGGATGTTGGCAAGGGATCTTCCTCTAGGACCTGCCTCAGGGAGAGCTAGGGATTTACCCCATTTAAACGATTTTTTACGTGTTTTTGTGGGTACCGGTCTAGTTTCTACGTGGGTGACCTCAATTGCTTTAGGGACTGTACCCGGGTTTCTGGGGCGCCTCGATGGAAGTTGGGTATCACATTCCTGGTCACTAACTAATATATGATCGGACACATTTTGGATGCAGCCATTTGGAGTTGGTTTGACCTTTGTGATCTCTGATGGACATGCGTGATCAACCTTGCCTGATGTGGGCCCATTACTCGACATCACAACTGCTCCCGGTTTTTCAGAGTTCAAGGTCTCTTCCACTGATATTATCTGCTGTTCAATTGCCTCCATTGCGCCTGTGAGATAGTTCATGAGTGTCAAACGTGATCCACCTGCCGTTTTAGACATTGTCGCAGTTTGGTTGTTTGCTACCTTTCTTTTTCCCATTTTTCGCACTGGCTGGGAAAACGGACGTTATGTATAACGTTTCAGTGGGTAGCAAGTACGCGTCTTGAAGGAGCCCTGCCTCTTATATCAAGATCGTAGACCATTCACATGAAACTGAGGGGGCGTTATGTCAATTTTTATAGCAGAGAGTTTCTCAGTTTGCAACAGGAGGGGATGAGATTTTAGTTTTATGATGATGATATTAATATATACTTATATAAAAGTTCAAATAGTGCCCCTCTCCACACGGTAGACACAATAGCCACGTATAGTAAGTCAAGTTTATGCCCTTATTTCTAGGTTGCAGTTCAAAGGGCTGTGCAAGAACTCACTGTGGCTGGCAGAGCGGGGAGTTGAAAAACCAAGAGAGGGGGCCCAGCCCGGCCTTTTACGGGCTATGACGGGCTAAGATGGGCCCGTCTGGGCCTGGTCTTTGCTCGGGCCGAGCCTGAGCACACCTCGTGCGCGTCCCGCGCTGCGGGATACCCTTCTGATATTTAAGGCGCTCCTGCGCCGGCAAGCAACGTGGCCCCACCTCTCAGGGCCTGGCAGGGATCCTCGGTAAAGTGCTGTGTGCTAGGGGCTCCCGCGCACCGGGACGCCCGTCCGATATTTAAAGCGCTCCTGCCCCGGCAAGCAACGTGGCCCCACCTCTCAGGGCCTGGAAGGGATCCTCGGTAAAGTGCTGTGTGCTAGGGGCTCCCGCGCACCGGGACGCCCGTCCGATATTTAAAGCGCTCCTGCGCCGGCAAGCAACGTGGCCCCACCTCTCAGGGCCTGGCAGGGATCCTTGGTAAAGTGCTGTGTGCTAGGGGCTCCCACGCTGCCGGATGCCCATCCGATATTTAATGCCCTCCTGCGCCGGCAAGCAATGTGGCCCCACCTCTCAGGGCCTGGCAGGGATCCTTGGTAAAGTGCTGTGTGCTAGCGGCTCCCGCGCTGCGGGACACCAGTCCGATATTTAAGGCGCTCTTGCGCTGCCAAGCAATGTGCCCCACCTCTCAGGGCCTGGCAGGGATCCTCAGTAAAGTGCTGTGTGCTAGCGGACATTAATTAAGTTGAATCAATCTGTGCTTGGTCGATGCACCACAAAAAGAAAAGAAAGCGGTGCCTGGCACGCGCTGGCCAATTAGGAGGCAGCAAAAAAGTTTGACAGTGAGCCAATGAATAGTAAGCAGTGGGTGGGCTCCAAAGCCCTTTATTTTAAACAATACCTCTGGCAAGAGAGAGCGCATGTGCTGTCACAGGCGAGACCTAAAAATGAGGGTCTGATCCTGCCAATGACCATGGGCCAGATGTACGACCCTTACATTTTGCAACTTGCAAATTGCGTCGCTTTGCGATTTGCAATTTGCGACTCGCAAAATGCAATTTACAACAGTGTCTCAGATACTGTTAGAGATTCCTAATGGGGTCGCAAATCGCCTGCCTCATTAATATTCATGAGGCAGGTGCTATTTGCGACCCCATTAGGAATGGCTAGCACTCCCAGGGATGGTGGCCTGCTGGGGTCAGCAGATCACCATGTCTGTGACTGATTTTTAAATAAAACAAAGGAGGGGTTTGGCCCTATTGATCAGTGGCTAGATAGGGCCTGGTTAAAGTGAAACAACAAGAGACCTAGCCACCACATTCAGTGCTGTCAACTGTTTAAACAGACATAGGAACCAATTTTAATTCTTTGGTCCTGGTTATTTATTTAACCATTTGTTACATGTAAGATTATTTTTCAATATCATAGACATCTGAGATTGAGAAAACACTTTCGATTTCAACACAATACTTTACATTATTGAGACATAAAATAAACGACAATACATTAAACACATGAAAAATATAATGACACTCTTAATTATACACCAGTCATTTTTTGCAAAGGTTTCATACGTGCAGCAAACCTAGATCATGTACTTTATATGATTCTATTCATTAGGATGCTGCCCATTGGGAACAAAACGTTTTAAGCAAGACCAAGTGGGGGAGAATCTTAAAGGAAAATCCCTCAGGGTTGCTTCTATTAGTATTTTACAAAATCCTCAATGGTGAAAGGTGCCGACGCGTTTCGAGACCCGGTTGTAATCCCGAGGCTCTCTTCAGGGCTGTGACTAGGTGTAGTCTAAAGAAATAAAATAAAAAACAGTGTTGCTTTTTTCTATCCACACTCCTCTTTCCATTATTCCCTATGTCACTTTATATGGAAACCTATTGTGCTAAACCTGAATGGTACTCAAGGTTTGATCTCTAGATGTTTTATCCGCCACGAATGTGGAAGTGGTTAGAGTTCACAGGCTATTCTGTTGAATGATAAAAAGTAATGCAAATAGGTGTCATAAGTATGTGAAATTACTACTGCATTTGCCCAAAATACAGTGTTTTGTGAATGTCTTACTTCGATATGCAGGGCGGGGTTGCAGTGGTGGCCACGGGGTCATCTTAATATCAGGCTGTAGTTCGTGTGAGTTGACTGTGCACCCTCCTATGGATGGAAACACACTGATTCAGCACAGTTACATACTTGTTTCAAGTTCCATTTGTTCAAACAACAGTGCTTTGCTCAACTCTGGCTTACTTGTGAGGCGGTGAGCAATCAGACTCCCCCAGGCGTGCTCAGCGTGAAACCGTTTTAGCAGCGAATACCTCCGTATTTCTTTTCTATTTCAACAAATACGGCACGCGATTAGGGAATGCGTTCTCTTAACAATGTTGCAACATTGTATTGAGACAGAAAAACAATTGCATACATGTTTCAAGTTCCATTTGTTTAAACAATAATGCATCGCTCAACTCTGGCTTACTTGTGAGGCGGTGAGCAATCAAACTACCCCAGGCGTACTCAGCGTGGATCCATTTTAGCAGCGAATACCTCCGTATTTCTGTTTTGTTTCAACAAATACGGCACGCGGTTAGGGAAAGCATTATCTTAATAATGTTGCAACATTGTATTAAAGCAGAAGACGAGTGCGGCTTACTTCATTCACTCGCGGTCTTCCGACTTCCTCTCTCTCGCTTTCGACAATGACTTCCTGTTTCCTAAGGGATCTATTTAAAGACCAGACACTCGGCGTATGCCTCTTGAGTTGAGGTGTACTTTATTAGGCACTTAGAGCGCAGAACAAACATTTAGGGGCCGATTCTGATGCGGGTTGGAAAAGCTTCCCGACCGAATCGGTTGGGAAATGGTGTCCGACCCACTCGGATCGAGAAAGTCCGACCGGCGGAGTAGGATGCATCCGGATGCTTCCAGATCCGATTTGGTTGAACTCCCATTGACTTCAATGGGAACATTTGTTCCTAACCGCATCAGAATTGGGCCCTCGGTCGGGAAGACACGTTCCCGATCCAATTTGGAAGGAGCAAATGCCGTTAGGAGGCCTTCCTAACCGCATCAGAATCAGGCCCTCGGTCGGGAAGCTTTTCCAACCCGCATCAGAATCGGGCCCTTAGTGTGATATTAAAAGGTCAATGGCACCACTGCAGTCCGCTTTTGATCATATTTTAATCGACACTTGACGTTTCTGAACTCCACATAATCCAACGCTAGTGCTGATGCATTCTGGGACTGTTTTACGGCTGCAAATGCGGTCGCAGAACAATCATACATTGAAGTGCGAGTCACTATTAGGAAGGGACGCCCTTAGCATGCCCCTTCTTAATAGTGAGTGGCAAACGCTATTTTGCGAGTCACCGATTCGAAAAATAGGGTTTGTACATGCTAGGACCCTTTTTGTGGTCACAAACTGGGCCGATTTCCCGTTTGCGACCCCAAAAAATAGTCGTACATCTGGCCCCATATCTTCAGTTCTGCAAATATTCTGTACAACACTGCAATGTTCTTAGTATTGAAGTGTGTTCTATATTTGGTTATGACAAATAATTACAATTCATGCTTTCCACACAGCACTCATTTTATATAAGCTTCGCGTACATATTTGTTTCAGTATTCACTTAAAAACATAGCTTTTTATAGGACATTCTTTCAAAAAGCTTTTGTAAGCTATCAGCAACATTTGTGTGTCACTTGTAATGCGCAATATTCGAACCACTGCGGAACACATCAGATATGTTGATAAAACTATTGAATCATGAGCCACTGCACTAATGAATCTAATATACAAAATTAACACATATATATTAATAGTAATTACCAGTATTTTGGGGAAAATTTACAGTAGGGTCAAATTGTACATTTCAGCGCCCAATAGAGGCCAGTGACTGCAACCAAAGTGTGAGAGAATTAAAAGATCAGGGTACAGTGGGTGGTGTTGTTTCCTGAGGTGTGGTGTGATCCTGGCATAGAGGGTGTTCCCATAGTCCATCCGTCTTACAATTATTTAAAGGTAATTCATCTACTAAATTGGATCATATTTATTTGTAAATACACATAGGTATGCGTGTTAATTGAATCAATGCTTCCATAATGCTGACATCATTGGTGGTGCACGAATCATGCATCAGTGTTTAATCATGAGAAGTTATAGTGCTCAAAGTAAAAAAAAAATGACCCAAATTTGAGATGGTGTGAACAATACCAAGCCCGTGTTCAGTATAAGGCTTGGGAGATATGTTAGCTAAAAGGGTCTCTCCAGTGGTGTATAATTATACACCTTTGGTGTTGTGTGTAACTCATGACTCATCACACTGTAATGTGGTAATTGGAAGTATAGAAGCAGTCTGAATGCATAAAAAATAAGATGATTATTTACCACGAACAATGTCAAGTGGAAATTATTTCTGTGACATACTGTATAGCAACATACTTACTAACGTGGTGGAGTAGCGGAGAATATAGGAAATCCAAGTGCATATATAAACAGAACCTGAATTTAGGTAAAAATAAATTCAAATAGGAATATTGGACAGATTATATCTGCGAGGGAAATGTAAAAATTTGCCAAAGCCAGATTACGTAAATGTACTTACCTTTGGGGAATGTTGTATTCGAGTTGGCACCCACCGTGTATTACTGGTTCATATCTCATGGACTTTGCCGTTCAGCGTCAGCACCATATTGTCCACAATTGGGCGGTTGAGCAGGGTGCTACCACCATCCAGATGTGAGAGTACAATGGCTTGAACAACAGTACTAAAGTCATTTTGTGGAAGAAACAGAGAAGAGAGCTGGTATCAGGTTATATATTTTTTGGCAACGTGTTCCTTGAGGGTGAGGTTGGTGTCCAGGGTGAATCCAAGTGACTTGACATTCAGTGAAAGTTGGGGTTCGGTCAAGTTTCATGCCATTGAGCCAGGTTTGTGCTATTCCTTATTTGTTGTCTTAGGAAATGACAGGAATTCTGTCTTGGTTGGTTTGTGCTTTGGGTGGGTGCTGGACATCCGATTCTGGGTGATGTGTAAGTAGTGATGTGCAGGCACTGTTTGAGGTGTTTGATGTCTGAAGCAGAGGAGACTTTCAAGTAGAGTTGTATATTATCTGCATATTGGTAAATCTTGATGCTCTTATCTGTAAGCAGCAAACAAGTGAGAAGCTAATGTGCTGATTTTTCTCCTGTATTGGTGACGCGTTATTCTGGTTCTGTGTACTGATAAGCTCAGGGACTTGGATCTGTACATAAATCTTCATTTGTATCTATTGGCATACTTAGGACGCCTGTTGTCCAGGATCACTTGAGACATTCTGCTTGTCCATGATCCTTCTGGTCAAGTTGCTACCATTTTGTCCAGAGGAAGACCTGTTCATATTACTGTAAGGGGTCCAAATGTCGACTTGTCAGTCTTAACCAATTTTGCCTATGATTGCGGACGCCAGGAAATCCTGACAGATTGATTTGATTGGATTTCAATTTAAATTTGTGTTCTGGCGCACTGTAACATTGTGGTTTTGTCAACTCACTTCCTCTTCACTTGCACTGTACAGTCACAAGTAGCACCTATTTATTCTTGGAATTATCATTACGCTGTATATACATATATAACATATGAAAAAGATAAAATTGCTAATATCATAAATTTGTGTCACATTGAAAGTTGTAACAGGGCTAATGAGTAAAATAGCCCCTGCAGAATAACAGAATGTTTCTTTTGACTGATTACTTGTGGAGCAGTGTTTTGTCTATATGTTATCTGTGAGTAGAGCACTAAGCAGTTTTATGTAGAGGTTGAGGATGAAAGGTGACTGTATTGGGCTCTGAGGGGCATCGAACATGAAAGGGATCTTTTGGGACCCGGAGGTGCCCATGTGAACAAACTGGTGTCTGTTGAAATGTTTAGTGATTAGCACTCTGTTGCAGATGTGTTTTTGTATTTGCATGTGCCTTTCAAACCCCTCTTTATTTTTCCCTTAACACCTCCCATTTTGTAGATATTCCATATCTTCCTATCACTCAACCTTGCTTCTCCCACATTTACAAAAAAACGTATACCTCGGTGAGCAAACACCTACGCATCTAAGAGTTAGTGCAGGCACGCCGTGGTAATCTTCACCAACGTGATAGTGAACAGCATTAGTGAGCACATAAATTAGTACTGCTAGAGTGTTACTTTACATACTCTAAAAGGCTGTAGTGAATAAAAAGAAGTAGTAGATAGTCCTGCGCACATCAGAGGTCTCTCCCTTAAATAAAATTTCAAAAGCACCTGACCCATCTCAAAGTTCCATACCATCTCAATACAGGTTTTTAAAATTGCACTCTAAAGTTATACCATCTCTGGCATTATAAATGTACTTGGTGTAAATCCTTGTACCCACCTACAACATTTAAACACACTGGAATTAACTCTCTTTTGTGAAATACCCAATTGTTAAAAATATCCAACTTCCCTAAAATACATTGCCATAAACTGTCCACTAATGTAGGAATTTCGTTTAGATATTTGTGAATTCTAACAGCTAGAACACCATATCTGTTTAATAATATTAGGTTGACTAGCTATTTCATGACTTCATTCCTATAATTTATATATTTGTATTTTTCTAGGTATATGAGAAAATGTAATAGTAACACAGCTTAATTCACTAGACAATTTTATGACTTTATGGTTAATTTGACCCCTTCTCAAAAAACAATCATTTTTCATAATTTTCATATGCAAAACCTTGGTAATGCTAGTCTATACTTATTAAACCTTAAAATACAATTCTAAAGAAAAAACTTCTCATAGAAGAAGCTATGCCAAGCTTCACTCTAATACCCACCAATGGAGTTACTGGGAGTATTGTCAGTGCTGAATGCTTTCTCAGAGTAAGCAAATACATAAGCCCTGTAACGTAAATTTGGCACTACATTGACTTCATAGGCCTGGATGACAGTATTATCACTAAATGTTTTGTATTATGTTTCAGTGAAGCTTTGAGGTACGCTAGCACTCTAAAAATAAATTATAGTGTTGCTGCCTATCTATGGAATCGATCTGAGATTTCCTTTTCACACGTTTGTCTAAGGGTTACATGTCACCCCACCTGTGATCTGTCCATCAGTTGCTTCAGGTCTAGGTCGCAGGGCTTGCCGAACCACATACTTCTGACTCGGTGTTGAGGGGAAGGTCATATGGGGTTAATTCAATAACGATGATGCGAGTTCGTTATTATACGTACATATATCATGATGTCCATTGATATCGTATTTTCCAGTATTAACAGGTAAAAACATAATATCTCTCAGTAGTTAAAACGTGATCAGACCCCCTGTTCCCTATAGGAAGCATCTGTAGGAGGTGCTCTCAAGTCTCTCAACATGGCTGCCCATGCTTGTAGGTCATCCTTTAGTTTTTCATCCCTGCGAACATGTTTCATACGGATTTCTTCCGCTGTGCCCCATTCAGAGATGTCCCTTAGCCAATCCAAATACCTAGGGGACTCGGCACTCAACCACTTTATAGCAATCCGGCATTTTGCCAGTACCAGGCCTAACAGGACGAGTTTCCTACTTAGTTTTTTCTTAGATGGGGCAGGGATTAGACCCATTAGTACCGGTCGGATGTCTAGCTGGATCTGCCACCCAGTAGCCCTATACAGATTACCAATAAGGGGTCAGGGCACACAATTCCAGGCCATGTGAACAAAATCAGCTGCCGAGCTCCCGCACCTGGGGCAGGTATCAGGTCAGTTAGGGGAAATAGCATGCAAGGTTTTTGGGGAGAGGTATGTTTGGTGAATACAATTATATTGTATCAATTTAAATCTAGCGTCCGAGCTAACTATACGGACTCCTTCATGTATACCTGTCCAGTCCTTCCCCGTCAGTGGCTCCGTTAATATCACAGCCCATTTAGTCTGTCTAGAGAGGGACGTCTCCAGGAGGTCTCCTCGCAGCACGCAATAGAGATGCAAAATCAGGCGACGGCCTCCTGACATCTCTAGCAGACTCACTAGGGTGCTGGAGCTTTTCAGGGCCTCTGGAAAGGAAAGCCAGTTCTCTTGCGCTGTGGCAGAAATTTTAGCATATTGTAAAAATTTGTCCTGTACCAAGGACGAAGGAATCCACGGCCTCCTCGCGCATGATGAGGCGTCCTTTAAGGTATAATTCTCCTAGAGTAGTACACCGGGGCTTAAGGCACACAGTAGATCACCCTCTTAATTGCTACCTCCGATATCTCTGTCACCTGACTTATCAAATATGGCGTGTTGGGGTAACCCGAGACCCACGCATTAGTAGGGCTGGGAGTTTAGTATCTGTGTGAGAACCTCTCAGGACAGGAGGGATTTCTCCCAGGAGTCCTCCGGGTCGAGCCAGTGAATTACATGTTGGAGGTGGGCTGCTATATAGTACAACTGCTGGTTAGGGACCTCTAGGCCCCTTAGGTTCCATGGCATTTTCAAAGTGGAGAGCCCCACCCGCCTCCACTTTTGAGCCCACAGAATGTCAACAATAAGGCTATCAATCATTCTAAAATACTTGCTGAAAGATTGCATATAACTTACCCTGGAGCACATAGAGACATCTAACGAGTATTATCATTTTCACAAGTGCAACTCTACCCATAAGGGAGAGAGGAAAGTCCCTCCAGAACCTCACGGAGGCATGCAGTCCCTCCACCACCATGCCAATATTGAGCACCAGACTGATCCCCAGGTAACAAATGTCGCTCAGTTCCAAGGGAACCCTACCAAAGGGAGGTCTGCAAGTGGCACTCCAGTCGAGGAGCCCAGAGGGTATCACTTGGATTTCACAGAATTCACGTCGAGTCCGGAGTTCTCTCCCAACTCTTGCATCACACATCGGAGTATGGGTACTGAGTAAGTTGGCTGTCTGAGATACACCAAGGTGTCAACCTCATAGAGGGAACTATTTAAGTTAAATTACTTTATATTCCTAATGTTAAAAAGTTTAAAAATAAAACAAAATGATTAATAATTTTAACATATTTGAAAAACATTTTTAAATTTACCAACTATTGTAACATTATTTTTATATAATTCAATGTAGTATTTGTTTTATTTTGTATAAAATTTAAAGTATATATTGTTGCAGGGATTCTGCACAAACACAGAACTATGTGTAGGATTATAGGACCGTGGTAGGTAGGGACTGAGTCATCTCACCACCTTAGCACCCATAAGCCCAGGACCGACTAGCTATAGTGCCTCACTTGCCCTCTTACTCACCCCCGAAGACACAAGTGATGAGGCACCACAGAACACAACAGTCCTGACTCTCTTGGAAATCGCGGTTTCAATACACTCCCTTTCGCTCCCACTCTTGTACTCCTCCACAACAAGTTCTGACAGAGACATGAACAAGTTTAAAATATTTATTTTAACTAACGTGCTCTATTATGCAGTATACGTGACACAACAAGCAGAAAAATGCATAACACAAATACGGTCAGCATAGCTATTAGTCCGTAAATCATAAAAGGTGCTGTAATTTTATGCGACAGGGCAGCCTAACCTCCCTCCCCTTGTATAAAAGCAAGATGATTATATATTTGAAAATATCTGAGCGTTATCTGCAGACCCCGTACCTCAGTCTACAGATGGTAAATCTACATCACAGGTGTTGTCATGCTCTTCTCCCTGGAAAGGTCCATCTCCAAGTGTTCGCTACCTCTCCTTGTATTCCAATAAGACCAAAGTACGTATTCCCAAACAACAGCTGCATTTGCATGTTTTGTCTAAGTGCTAGGGCCTGACCAGAACAGAATAACAAGGGGCATTGTTGTTTGACATTGCACACAATGTTCAGACTAAATCCCAGGAACTCGCGATGCATGAAAAATAACTGTATGTTCTTGTGTGAAAGTAGCCAGAGAGGCTTCTGAAAAATAAGCGTGTGTACATGTGCAAAGCAACGGACAGTCTGCATTGTGCTCATGCTAACTTAGGGAAGATGACAATGTCCCCTCCCCTTTGGTCAGGAAGTAAGCTCTAGACTAATACAGAAGCCAGAGATAAGCAGTGCCAAAGCGCTACGATAAAATCGAAAAATCTCAACCAATTCATAAATCCGGGTACTGTTAATGATGAGCAGGTGCAGTTACTATTATTCCCAGTGAATTCGAATTGGGGGCCTCTAACAGCATATCCTCGGGTCCACGTATTTCGCATGACAAGTGGAATGCCATTAGCTCCAATAAGGCGTCAGATCCATCAATATTGAAAAGGGATGCCATCCAATTAAGCAAATCAAATGAACAGACGTGCTCCTCATATCAAGGTGCAGGTGCAGTGAGGAGCACTGTAGGGGCAACCTGTGTCTACTTAGATGAAACTTATATCCAAGAGGCGCTGTGCACGGGCACAGGGACTCGCTTCGGCCTCTGGCCCAATCGAAGGATTGTACACAAGCCGCATGTCCAAGGAACAGTCCTGGTTATGGGACATCAACGGGCCCATCAACAGTTCATAATCCAGGGCAGCGTGTGACGTAGTGGTTAGGCAGACGTCCAGGGCCCATTGAAAAGGGCACCGGATGCAGTAGAACACAGGTTGCACGCAGGTAAAGGAAGCACAACGGAAGGTCAGCCAGTAGTCAATGTCAAGAGCCACCAGTAGCATCCAACCAAAAAGCTCAGAATACGTTCACGGAATCGCTGCAATAGCTCCTGGCCGGGCAGTACTACAGATGGAGCAGCAATTGCGGAACAGCAAGAGAAGTGCAAGAACCCCGCAAACCAGGAGGAGCAGCAGCGGAAAGCCTCCAAATGCGCTGGAAAAAATAGATGAATAAAGGCAGGGAGTGCTCCAAAAATAGCCTGAAACGAGGATGCAAGGCCGGATCCCACAAGTTAAAAAAAGTGGGCTAGGCCCGCCATATCAGACACATTAAATAAAGATTTGGTGTATTCATTCCATAAAGTCTAGGGGGCATGGCCAACCAGCCAAGATGGCGGACGCATCCTAAGAAGCTCCGCTCTGTGGCCCAAGAATCCTGCAGTTATCATGAGTTAGTAGGTGCCATTGAACCGCCTCAACTGTACCACTGGGCGCCAGGTGCCAGTGGGGACCAGCGGTGTGAAATTGGGGCCACGAGATGCCCAATTAGCCGAGAAGCAGCCGCCCGCACTGCATCGCCGGAGTGGAAGAGGGCCGGGCCGAGCTGCGACCCTGAGGCGGTCCCCTGCAACCGGGACCGCGCTGCCTTGATCATTGCGGAGGTGCCATTGAACCTCCTTGACTGCACCTCTGGCCGCCCGGTGCCGGTTGGGACCAGCGGTGTGAGTTTGGAGCCATGGGACGCCCAATCGGCCGTGAGGCAGCCGCCCGCACTGCGGCGCCGGAGCGGAAGAGGGCCGGAGCCGTGCTGTGATCCTGAGGCGGACCCCTGCAACCGGAACCGCGCTGCCTTGATTACTGCGGAGGCAAGGCGGCCCACCGGGATCGCAATTGAGCAACACCGCTGACCCGGGTGAGCCGCGGAACAAACCGGAGGCCTGAGCCAAAACTGGACTAGGCCGCGAACCGGTCCTGTCCTGGCCGCAAGGCACTGTGCGAGGCACTCCGTGTGATCCGACGCGCGACCTGCGGGGGACCAGAAGCAGAGTCAGCCTGCTGTGAGCTTTGCCCGCCCGCGGGGTCCAGGCGCGGGCTGTGTGACTGTGATGCGGCCCTGTCTGAGGCTTACTGTGTAGGCCTGAAGCCTGGCTGACGGGCCGCACTGCGTAGGAGCTTACGTGCAAACCCGTAGGCATGTTGGCTCGGGCCCGCACAGGGGCCGCTGCTGGATCCGGCCCGCGTGCGGATTGATAAAGTGCTGTCCACGTACGATTGCCATACCTGGGGCCCGCTGCCATCAACAGAGCCAACGAGTGGGGAGCAGGAACGCGGCAAACAGCGGCACCCGTGCTGTGACGCAGCTGCGACTGGAGTGCGACCTGGAACTCTGGATCATGACAGGCTCTGCCTGATTAGACCTGTTGCAACCCTTGTGGCATGCTAAACACTGGCCGCCAGGGCAGAGCAGGCAGCAATTTGGGCGGACCCGGACATCTGCGAGACACAACCTGAGCTGACTCGTCGCACCGGGAGCAGGCCCATAGGATTAAGGAGGTGAGACGTGGCAGCACCGCAAGGAGGCATTGCTGAGCGGTAGTGCAGTGACAAAAAAAGCCCAGCCTTGAGTGACAAGTGCCAGCTAACATCTATTGACCTGACTGGCATGTCGCACGCAGGGAGCTTCCCCCAGGCCCCAGCAAGGACAGAAAGACACGTCCAACAACTCAGCCATTAAACAAAAGCGTGCAACCCACAGACCGCGATGGGTAGACATCGGACGGGTGCAGGCGCCGCACATACGCAGCTGGCCCCAGACCCCACACACCCTAACCAGCCTGCTGAAGAGTTAACCTCCAGACCATCTACGCTGGAATCCAAAATAGACTCAGTGCTCCAGGCAGTGGCGGGCATCGGCGAAACCCTAACACAGACCAGAGCGTCACTTGAAAGCCGCATAGATAAAGTTACATCAGACTTTACTCTCCTCCATGCAGATCACAAGAAACTGGCTGCGAGGGTTGATGAGCTGGCGGCGGAAGCTTCGGAGGTTGCCCCGGTCACTAAGGCACTGACCGCTGATGTCAGAGAGCTCACTGCGTGTCTGCGCTTGTTGGAGCACAGAGTGGACGATGCTGAGGGCCATTCCCGCAGGAACAATGTCTGTGTGGTGGGGCTGCCAGAAGGTGCGGAGGGCAGGGACGCGCCCTCATATGTCGAGACCTGGATGAAGTCCCTGTTGCCAGCAGATTCACTCTCTTCTTACTTTGCAGCAGAAAGAGCGCACAGGGTGCCATTGGGCCGACCGTTGCCGGGTGCAAGACCTCACCCCTTCTTATTCCGAGTCTTAAACTTTAAAGATAGGGATGCGATACTCCGCGAAACCAGAAAAATGGAGTCAATCAAAATAGACAATTCTCAGGTCCTCTTCTTCCAGGATTACGCCGCAGGCGTGCAGAAACAGCGTAGCACATTCCTCCCAGACAAGAGGCGAATGTGTGACCTGGGCATAAAATACTCCCTCATATTTCCGGCCTGCCTGTGGGTGGTTGCAGATGGGTCCACTCACTTCTTCAGGGAGGCAGCAGATGCATAGGACTGGCTCGAATCCGCAGGCCACCATACCTCACCAAGTCAGAGGGGTAATGGCGGGGAACCAAACACGAGAGGTCGCAGAAGTCGTTGCAGAAGACACAGGCTGCCAATGGAAGGTTCGCCAAGACAACTAAGGACTGCTCCTAACCCAGAACAAGTACTGCTAGAGAGGCAGGGTGTCCTGAGAGCGGTGGAGAGCATGAGAAGACGGTGGCACAGCAGAGACACTGATGCCTCGTCGGAACATTCATTGAGCAGAGGCAGCTCACTGGCAGCGTGGCCAAATGGCAAGGACTCACAGGCACTTCCTGTGATGACACCACAGACTGCAGATGATCTAATGTAGTGGTTCGCCACAATCGGCGGTCCTGCACGTATGTATTTGCACCAGACCGTACAGTCGCCCTCCAAGATTATACACACATCCCACATAGCAGCCTAGTAGTTTATAAGCAGGGCACGCTAGGCTGAGCCAGCTCCCTTATGTACACACTGGCCGCCGGGCACCTGGTGCACTACACAAATCAAAACGCACCACACGAGAATACATATGTTTTGCGGGCCCACAATGTTAATGTGCTCATCGCTAACTATATTTCACCAGTTCCCCCCCCCCCTGACATGATCAAATCGGCGTACACAGCCGTCAGTTGCCACATGGCATTGTTTATTGTTTGGGCGGATACCTGTTGTACCTCTGCTCTACCCCAGTTCTGTCTCACACAGCTCCCTCTCTCAGCAATTCTTCGCATTCTCATCCACACGAGTTTCAAACAACCATGGTTGCGTCTCACACTCATTGGCTGTATATCATATAGTTGTCTAACCCCAGGCGTACTGGGTTGGGTACACGCAGCACTGTCTCTTTCCCTTGCCACATGCCGCCCACCAACGTAGTCACCTGGAATGTCAGGGGGCTGCACACGCCAGCATACCATGACATCTGCGCATATCTTAAACGACACAAGGCCCGCATAGCGCTCTTACAAGAGACACACATAGCACAACCAGAGATCCACAAGCTCCAGCAAAGGTGGAAGGGCCAGATACTAGCCACAGGCTACTCATCATTTGCTAGGGGGGCCCTGATTTGGATCAGACCGGGGACACTATTCACGCCGGAAGAGACTGAAGTAGATACCTATGGCAGATATGTCCTATCAAAGGGGCGACTAAACGGGAAGCTTATGGTGTTGGGTTCCATATATGCCCCAAACACGAATCAAAATAGGTTCTGGCATGCGCTGTCCGACCTAATTTCACGCTGGTGTGACGTTCCCTGGCTACTAGGCGGGGACTTCAATTCAGTTCTCGACACTACTATAGATAGGTCCTTCCCTCCACTGTCACAAACACCTGCAGCATCTAACGCTCGAGGGCTGGGGGAGTGGATGCGCCGCTGGGGTCTGTCAGATGTGTGGAGAGCCCTAAACCCGCAGGCGTGCTTCTACTCTTATTATTCCCATCCGCATGTCCGCATTGACCATTTTGTTGTGAGCCAGCCGGTGCTAATGCAATGTGCCAGCACAGATTACCTAGGTAAAACGCACTCGGACCACAACCCCCATGTACTGCAGTTGCAAGGAGACGATGAGGGACTCACTACCCACCTCTGGAGGCTACAACCCCTGGCATTAGAGGACCCCCCATTTAGACAGGCAGTAGACACGTCGATAGGTACGTTCTTCGAAGAAAACACTGGCTCCGTGACTGACACAGGGGTGTTGTGGGATGCAGGCAAGGCTGTGGTCAGGGGGCATTGCCTGGGCTTGAGCTGGTGCGTTAGAAAGCAACTCGACGACGAAGTAAGGCGCATCGAGTGCACCCTGACTAGATTGGAAGCTGATTTGGTACATGGTGGGGCCACACAACAAGCAATAGATGCACAAAGGCAGAGACACGCGTAAGTTATGGAGAGATTACGCTGTTTAGATTACGCATCACACGATGCGCGCACCCACGCAGCAGCGGACAGGGCGGGCAGGCTACTTGCGCGTATGATCAGGCAAGAACATGTGCAGCTACCTATACTACGTTTACAATTCACCACTGGTCAAATACTTACCAAACAGCACGATATACATAAGGAATTCACATTACACTATACCAGAGTATACAGGTCCACGCACCGCGCTAATACAGAACTAGATTCCTTCCTCTCCCTACTTGCCCTGCCGCAAATCACTGCCGAGCAGCGAGAAGAGCTGAATGAGCCAATCACATTGCCGGAGGTACATGAAGCGATATGTTCGCTAGCCACTGCTAAAGCACCGGGGCCCGATGGGTTCCTGGCTGAATACTACAACGCCTATCAACAAGCCCTGGCGCCGCAACTCCTTTCCATGTATCGTAACGCGCAAGAGACAGGGATACCCTCCAGACACATTGCGTGAATCTTTACTGGTGTCATTGCCGAAATCAAATAGGAACATGGAGTTGCTGGGCTCATATCGCCCATCAGCACTCCTAAATACAGATTATAAAGTACTAGCCAAAATGCTAATCCACACAGACCAAAATGGTTTTGTGACGGCTCGCAGTACGTCACTAAATCTGCGTCGTTTCTTTAGAGTGGCTCACTACTCCTGGGAAGCCTGGGCACATTCGGGGTGCCTAGTATATATTTGGAAAAAGCGTTTGACACCCTGGAGTGGGGTTTCTTATTTGCTGCGCTGGGTAAATAATGACCTGGGGGAAGAGATTCTGGGCCTCATCCAACTGCTCTACACTCAGCCAGTGGCCAGGATTAAGACTGGCCCGTATCAATCAGACCGGCTTCCAATTGAGCAAGGCACACGACAGGGCTGCCCGCTCTCTCCGCTTTTGTTTGCGCTGGCTATCGAGCCACTACGTAAAACACAGGACGAGTGGGGAATCCCCTTCGGCGATTGTATGCATGGCGTCTCGTTATACGCAGATGACCTGCTCATATACCTCAGAGACGTTAGGTCATCCTGTGCGACGATAGAAAGAATACTGCTTGAGTTTGCTACCGTTTCAGGGCTTCGGGTAAACTGGGACAAATTGTGCCTGTACCCCTTCTTGGAGTCCACTTTAGACCCGTACCTGTCCCTTCATGGCAAGCCAGTACACTGGCAGTTATCAACATTCCAATACCTTGGGATACTTATCTACAGAGGCCCTGCGGACTTGGTTGAGGGCAACCTGGTACTGACTATCACTGCGGTGCGAGCACAGATGGCATTCTGGGACACCCTGCCGATGACGGTCATGGGGCGGATTGCGTTGCTGAAGATGGTGGTACTCCCACGTCTCTTATACCACTCTGTAAACTTGCCTTTGCGCCTTAAACTAACACTGTTCAAAGGCCTGGAACTGTATATGCGGAGGTTCATCTGGAGTGGGTCGCGCAACAGGGTAGCTCTGTCCAAGATGTACCCTTCGGCGATCAACGGAGGCCTCTCGCTACCCAATATGGAGCAATACTATCTTGCAGCGCAGCTTCAGTGGGTGGCGAGATGGCTGAACGCACGCCAACTAGAGTACTCGGAGACTCGGGTCCTGGGACACACCCACTCCCAGATGGTGGCGTTATTCCATCCCAACAGAAAGGGCAGGCCACCCGCCCAGTTACTGGTAAAGTGGCCCACTACTGTTTCCGCCGAAGCCTGCGAGTCACGCGCCGAGTGACCCCGTATGCGCCGTCTCTCCCCATTCTGGGCATACCCAGGAGACACCGAGCTATCACAAGCGCGGAGCTGCCCCAGTGGGAGGAGGTGGGCATTCTGACATTTGGAAACTTGTACAGAGACGGACAGCTCCTGCCGTTAGATGCGCTCTCTGCAGACTCGGGCCTACCGCGAGGTCAGTCCTTGTTACATGCAGCGGTGGCTCACACTTTGCAGGCGGTATGGGGTAACATTGCGCAGGAGCCAGCCACACATCTGACTGTACAATATTTGCATGAACTGGGCGCGGGTCGCAACCTTGTCAGATGGTTTGCGGATTCGCTGAGGGTGCACACGGCGCCGCGGCTGTTCTCCCTCCGCGCCCACTGGGATGCAGATCTGCGGTGTCACAGCACTGAACGTGAATGTGAAGACATCCTTAAGAGCCCTACCCCTGTCCCCCGCAATGCCAGATTCCTACCTGACACCAGCCAAAATAAATAAATACTTTAATCGCACTGACGCCAGTTGCCCAAGATGTGGTGAGATAGGAGGGGACCTACTACATATGCTATGGTCCTGCACATCTATACAGTCATACTGGGGAACGGTTACCAGAAGCCTGGCACAATGCACAGAACGCACACTCAACTTGTCGTGGGAGGTGTGCATCTTGGGATTGTACCAGAGGTCTAGTAAATATAAAGTGACATCCTGTTACATAGACTTAGGGCTTATAGTAGCCAAGCGCTTGCTCATGCAGCGAAAGAAATCCCCTGAGCCCCCAGCGGTGAAATGCTTGTTCCAGTCATTACTCTGCTGGGCGCAGGTGGATAGCATAGCGCTACGTCGGGAAGACGCAATAAGTGTTCGGAAGCAACCTCTGGCGACGGATTGGGATGCGATCCTGCCAGATTTTCGCACAATCTGGCAGAATCATCCTGAGGAATCAGATAGCGCACCTGAGTGAGCTGCGGGCCAGTATTTGCCAGGCTAGACAAAGAACGAGAGGTGAGTTAGTGCATGCGTCACAAGCTCAGTGTCACGCGCTAGGTGGCGGGAGCGGCGCCCTCCTCTGACAATTGCCCAGGCCAAACCAAACAATACAGCGAATAACAGGCACCGTTTGAGGAATGGTGGCCTCAACAGAGGCATACATCCAAGATAACACACAGCCAAGTGCTGCGTGCAAGTAAATAGGTGGGCAGCATGGAAGGTGCTATATGATGTCTAATGTGATGCGCTATTTTTAATGTTTCAGCTCTGAGAGTGGGGATAAATGTGTTATTCTCCTTGTTATATCAATGTTATGTTGTAAACAGTTTAAAGTCTGCTCAGGACAACTACTGAGTTAAAATATTTAATTGTGATGTAAATGTATGACCTGATGCACACCACAAAAATGGAAAACCAATAAAACAAATTTAAATTAAAAAATTAATTCCCCGAAGTGTAGGGGAAGATTCGTGTTTAACAACGACTGAATTTCACTGGACGTTCTTGCCACCTGCAATTCGAAGGTCTCACAAGCTGATGCGAGAGCCACTTCTTGTTGAAACAATAGCGCTTTGAGTCTGCTTAGCTTATTGAAATCTGTTTTTAAAGTTGGAATGGAAGTCCACAGCAAACTATCTACACTCCCATGTGGGGGGGAAACAGGACATTGCTTCAACAAGTAACTTGTTGTGAAACTTACTATGTACGGGATGCCTGCCCGCAAACGGCAGCATTTCTGATTATTAAGAATGAGATAACTACTGTTTGAAAGAAATGTAAGAGTTAGAATTATAGCAGGAACTGGGGTCCCTTTTAAAAAACAAGCCAAATTAGGTGCTGAAACGTTGCAGGCGCCATGAAGCTTTACCTGTTTACACACAAGGGAGTGTCCGACCGTAGAGTCACATCCTCCCCTGTAAGGAAAGCCTCCTTTTCTGCACGCTGACAATGGAATTCAAATGGTAATGACCATCATTTATGAATGTAACTGCTCCGAAGTGGTTCATATCTACCCACAGGATAGTGTTTCATGCACGCACTGAACTGAAACAGTGAGATGGGCACTGAAATAACTCCATGTATTAACCATACAGTGGAATCCGGCTCCGCCACAGTAAATGGTAGCTGTTCTAACTTCTCAATGTGTTACATAGTGTAGGTTGCGTCCTTCATAGATATCATTTTTTGTTTATCTGTCAAATTAAATGGCAAAAACAATGCGGAAGCATTCAGGTAATCCCAAGGGACCCTCCCATTTTTAAGTGTTTGTAAGGTCCAACCAAAATGCATTACTGATCTAAGTTGATTTTGACCATGATACAATGTAGATACTTCATGCTGAACCATGTCAATGACAGACAATACAATATTGTCTAAGGTATAGATACGAGATGACAATGTGTTTATACTGTTATCTACTACAGCAAGCACTTTTTCCTAATTATCCTGATCTATTTGGCGTAAACAGAAGGCAGCCTCCATCTGTGATAATTTCCAAAATTCATTATAAGTCGGGTAAACAAAACGTTCAACGCGTGGGGTTAAAGACCTAAAAGAAAATCTGAAAGGTCAATGCCACCAGATAATAAGGAAAGATGGTGTTTTACGGACGACAGTGTAGAATGTTGTAGCCATTGTTGGCATAACTTACCAACTGAATACGTGGTAACTGTATCAGAATAGTGGTAATGAGGATCAGGTCGATGTTGGGAAAGCCCTTGTGTAGCGTTTAAAAAACGTAAATGACAAACATTAGTGTCCGTTTGCCATAGTTACCAACCCCTGTTCTAATAAGTGAAGAATTGAAAGTCCCATTACAAATCATAACTGTTAATTCCTCTATGGTGTAACTGATGTGTGTGTGCCAGGTGTCAGATGGAGCCAAAGAGGGAAAAGACGGGGTGTTCAAATTTTTAGCAATGGCCAAACCAAAGCAGGTAGTCTGTTGAACCGTCTCATTTAAAAAGATCCACTGAGACGGTATCAAACATGCTCTCTGCAAAGATTCACTACCTTGCACTTGCCAAAATGTAGTACCCCAAATAGATTTTAATTCTATTTTATCTTTCCAATAATCATAACCCTTCATGGACAGATTCGAGGTGAAGGACAAAATATAAATTAACTTAGTTTGCGTAAGCATATACTTAAGTGGGTGCATGCAATTTGAAAAAATAAGAAGCCGGATCCGATGGATCATACCCAGAAAAGTATGTATATTTTTTCTTCTGTGTACTAGAACTCCCCTTTGCCGGAGTCGGGAAATGTTCCCATTGTGTATAACTAAATGTGGGTCTTTGAGCAACTGTTTTATGAAGGAAATGATGGCCATAGTGTTGATAACAAAATAACTCTGCATAATTTGCTGAATTTAAATATAAATCTTCTGTATCAAAAATAGTATAATATTGCAATTCTGAAAACAATGAATTAATAGCATTGACATCCCATTAATCTGAATGCATCCCAGGTAAACTACATCCCCCATTCAAACTCGAAAAACGTATGGAATTTGAATGGTCTCTGTCGGACCATATACATCGAATGGCACCTTGTCCCAAACAATGCCATCTGTGATCAGGATTGCAGAAATATTTTTTTTTTTTTTTTTTTTAATGTTTTATTTATTGTTTTATAACAATAGTACACATAATACCATTAACAACAGAACATATAGAGAACCTTGGTGTATAAAGTTCCGAATCATCAACGGCCTAGTACACACAGTCTATGATTGTCTACGTTTTCCCAGTTGAGCGACCCATTCACCCCCCCCCCGGTCCATTTTCACCCATTATGTTCAGCATATAATAATTCAGTTTTTATTACAGGCCGATCGTACGTCCCCTATCCAGATCATTGACATTTCATGTCTGATATTACAGTTTCACAGTTTAGTACATAATCACTCAATTCCCACCCTATTCCCAACATCCTGTATTTCGTCTGTACCATGCGACCCTTCACGTGCCCAAGTTACAAACGGCTCCCATATCTCCCGGGGTCTAGACGCTGGCGGCATCAATTCCCAAAAGGTATCAAATTGAACTCTGCAGTATGTCACTCCCTTAACCCACTCTTGTATGGTAGGCTTTTTTTTTCTCCCCCAATGAATCGCAATTTGACGTTTAGCGAACAAGAGAAGCAGAGCATGTAGTTTACGTTTCCTGACGTGTGTGTCCTTCACATAACCCAGCAGCCCAACCAATGGAGACGGGGTCAATCCCGTACCCAAGATCTGGTTTATAGACCTGAAGATCTCTGCCCAGTACCCAGCAATGACCCGGCACTCCCATGCCATATGTAAAAAGGAAGCCGAGGGCGTCCCACACCGCCAACAGCAGTCGTCGTCTCTTAGACCCATTTTATGTAGGCTAGAGGGCGTTCTATAGTACCTGTGTAAAAATTTAAAATGGACTAATCTTAACCTGTAATTGGGAGACAATTCTGTGATCTGCTTACAGCAATATGCCCATTGGTCGTCTGTCAGTGGGGGTGTCAGTTCCTCCCTCCATTTATCCCATGCCACCGGCACAGTCACGGGTGCTTCATTTTGCATGTGTGTGTAGAGTCTCGTGATGAGTTTACGCGGCGATGGCGTACTAAGCAGGTTCTCCAGCGCTGTCAGTGGGGGCAGTTGCGCAGGAAAGTCAGCATGTGCAGCCCGGCAAGCGGCCCGCAACTTGTGGTATAAAAAAGTCTCCCCAAACCGTACTGTTCTCCCTTCCTCCGCTTTCGGTGGGTCACGAAACTTCCCTTCCGGGTACAGATCTGCGAACGTATGTAACGTCATGTCCTTGACCGTCTTCTTACTGATCCCGTCTCTTACGTTTGGCAGCATTGGATTCTGTGTTATGGGAATTGAGGGGGCGTATAGGACACTCGCTCCCGCTCGTCTCCGCAAACCATCCCACGCCCATCTCAGGGTTTCAGTGGTGTCTATGCCCTCCATTGGACGTGTGAATTTTTTATACACTGCCACATTGAGTGGAAGCGGTGCCACCACATCCGCCTCCACCGCCACATGCGGTTGATAGGGCGTCGGGTGAACCCAATAATGCAGAAATTGTGCCTGCGCACACAATGCGTACAGTTTCATATCCGGCGCTCCCATCCCTCCCTGCCTAAGCGGCAGCGACAGTAGTTCCCAAGACGCTCTGGCTTGTCCGCCCGCCCACGTCACCGATATCAGTAGCGATCTAAGTTTGGTGAAGAAGGCCTGAGTGAGAATTAGCGGCAAGTTGACAAACAGATATAAAAATTTAGGGAGTACAACCATTTTTATCAGGGCTATCCTACCTGCCACTGACAGTTGGAGCTTGTTCCATACTACCACCTTCTCCGCAAGCCAGGCAATCGCCCTTCCATAGTTTAGATTCCATACTTCCTGCGTATCACGACTGACCCAAATCCCCAAATATTTTAACTTCCCTCCTTCCCAGTGTATTGGAAATTCCGACACCACAGCACTCGTGCCCTCCGTCAGAGGGAAGACCACCGATTTTGCCCAATTTATAGAAATACCCGCCAGTCCACCAAATTTTATGAACTCCCGTAAAATTAAATCCAGATTCTGGGCCGGGTTCGAGACGTACAAAGTGACGTCGTCAGCATATAAGGATATCAGGAGACTTCTAGCGTTAAATCCAATGCCTTTATCTGTGTGGTGTTGTCTTATACGGGCGGCCAGGGGCTCCATCGCTATCGCGAAGAGCAGAGGCGACAACGGACATCCCTGTCTCGTGCCCCGTGTTATCTGGAAAGGAGCGGACAACAGTCCATTAACTCGTAAACGGGCTGTCGGGGCTTCGTAAAGTAGCTGGATCCACTTTACCAGCAGGGGGCTAAACCCCATCCGCTCCAGCACTCTGAATAGATACGGCCATTCCAGTGAATCGAATGCTTTTGTAGCATCCAAGAATACCGCCGCCGCCTGCACCCCCGGACTTAAGTAGTGTAAGATCGCGAAAAGTGTTCTGAGGTTGTGAGCAGTGGATCTGCCAGGTATAAAACCCGACTGGTCTGGTAGGGCGATATAGGGTAGTAGGGGTTTGATTCTATTTGCTACGAGTTTAGCCAATATTTTCACATCCACATTAATAAGCGACAACGGTCGGTAGGAGTCCAGTTCAACTTCAGATTTCCCTGGTTTCAGTAGCGTGACGATGATAGCTTCGCGCAGTGAGCTCGGCAATATACCCGTGTCGTACGCCTCCTCGTACATAGCAAGCAATCTGGGGGCTAGCTCGTCCACATAGGTTTTATAAAATGCGGTCGTCAGGCCATCAGATCCCGGGGCCTTATCTAGAGGGAGGCTCTTTATAACCGCTGCTACGTCTTGTACCGTAAATGGTTCATGCATGTACTCCCTATGTCTATCGTTAAACCACACCAACGCCACGGAATCTAAAAATTCCTGTATCCCCACCGGATGTTCGGTCTGTGTGGCTGTGTATAAGTTTGCATAAAAGGTCGAGAATTTAGCTAGTATAGCTTCTGATCCCCACACCGTGCCTCCAGCTCCGTCCGTCAGTTCTGATATGTAAGGTGTGGTCCGTTGGCTTCTAATCATGCCAGCCAGTGTGCGTCCCGGCCTGTCACCCTCCCCATACCTCCGTGCCTCAGCGTATTTGCCCAAGAACTTCACCTCTCTCTGTGCTTCCTCCGCATATTCTAGTAGTTTGGTTTTTAGCTCACCAAGCAGCTCTGGGGCCGGTTCCGAATAGATACGTGTCTCAAGGTCCTTAATCTGTCCTTCAATTTTCTGCAGTGTGAGTCTAATGGCTTTAAGCACACCCGCTTGTCTGGAGATACACTGCCCTCGAATAACCACTTTGAACGCTTCCCAGAGTGATGCCTCCGTGTCCACAGTGCCAGTGTTAATTGTGAAATAATCTATGATGTCAGTTCGAATTTCTTCCTTGAACGCTGTGTCCAACAGCGCTTTTTGCGGCAGCCTCCAGGTGAATGCTCTTTGAGTGGAGTCTGGCAATGTAATTTTTAGGAGACATGGGGAGTGATCTGACAGCGTCCTTGGCAGATGCTGCACCTCCACCACCCAACTGGCCACATCCCTTGTTGCTAACCAATAATCTAGACGAGACCAGGCATTTTTATGTTCTGAAAAACAAGTACCCTCCCTCACCAACGCATGTCTGGAGCGCCAAAGATCCAATAGGTTACCATCTTCTACTAGTGTATTTAGCAGTTTGCCCGCGGCTGGGTGATGAGTACGGGCCGCCCCTGTCTGTCCAGCGCGTCATTAAGGACCACATTAAAATCTCCTCCCCATAGAATCGTGGAGCACCCTGTCGCCCTCACCTTGGCCCACACCTCCTGGAAAAAATCAGGACAGTCTGTGTTCGGTCCATATATTGCCACCAGCGTTATCAACATTCCACTCAACTGACCCACCAGAATTACAAATCGCCCCTCTGTGTCCACGTGCACCTCACGTTCCCTCCAGTCCAGCCCTCTTCTGATCAGGATCGCTACCCCCGGGAATAATTAGAATACGCTGCCATGTAAGAGTATCCCCATCTATTATGCCTGAGTTTAAGGGATGTCTGGGATCTCAGGTGGGTTTCTTGTAGCATGCACAAATCAATTTTGTGTCTGGATAGGTATGCCTGTACCAACCTCGTTTTCCGACTGTCATTCAGCCCCCGTATGTTCCACGTTAAACAGTTGATGCTAGTCATGCTGTCGGGAAGAAGTACTCCCAATGGGTCTCTACCTGGCCCAACCAAGAATAACGTGTGCTATACCGTGCTGTGTGTATCGACCAAATGCATCTCATTATACCACCAAAACAAAAAACTTTCGCCCTCCCCTGCCTCCCTCCACCCACTCCAACCCCCCAATCAGGTTGAAAAGACCCCTTCCCAAAACTCAAACTGATATACCAACAATATCTAGGGAAAACTCCCATGGGGAAGTGTGGATGCCGGCACTCTACTCTACTGTCGCAGGGTGGCCGAAACACTTCCGGTAGGCGAACCCCTTACAACTCGATGTGAAAGACACCTGTGGCACCCATGTAGTATACTGGAGTAACCTTCAGACCCATGCCAATGTCTAATCCCTAGTCCTCCCAATACACCCAGAAAGTCAACCCCGAGATTGCCAGTGAGAGTCCCATCAGTGTAATGCCTGGTGCCTCTGTCGCTGAGGATCTTGCCCAGGACCCCGTTCCATCAGTCCCACCCAGACAACAGCCGCCAACCTTCAGGGTCTGAAACCTGCCATCTCGAATGTAATGACCCCAGTATCCGCAGCCCATCCCCCCACCCCGATGTGACACCGCCCCACATTCATCTTGCACAGTCAGGAGCACTAAAACTGTACATACAGAATCGAACCAACCCACAAACATCAATGTCATTCATTATCACTTAGCTGATGGGTGTTCAGGTGATCCGGTGACCTATAGCTCCTAGACTGTTTGCCCCCCACCTGCTTGGCAAATTTCAAAGCTGCTTTAGCGTCTGTAAAGAAATGTGCAGATCCATCATGTGAAACTTTAAGTTTGGCGGGGTACAGCAGCGAATAAGGGATCTGCGCCTGCAGAAGTAGTCGCTTTGCCGGAAGAAATTCTCTCCTCGCCGCCTGCACCGCTGGGGTAAAGTCCGGGTAGAACGAGAGGTTGTTTCCCTGATGCGTTACCTTCCCCATCTTCCTCGCCTGACGCAGCACTGTGTCTCTGTCCTGATAATTCAATATTTTGGCCAGTATGGGTCGCGGAGCAGATCCAGCCGGTGGTCTGGGGCCCAGGGCCCTGTGAGCTCTCTCAACTGCAAACACCGGCGAGAGATGATCGGCAAAGAGATCCCTCAGCAGGCCCTCGATATATGGTTCCATCTTCTCCATAGCCGTCGTTTCCGGGACCCCAGTAATGCGTAAATTGTTCCGGCGCGATCGCGCCTCTAAATCTTCGTTCTTTGCACGGATCACTCCCAGTAATCTGTCCATGTTTAATAGCCGTTCTTTCGTCTCCACCTGGAAGTCATGGAAGTCGGATTGCTTGTTTTCGAGTACGTCCAATCTGTGTTCGTGCACCCCAACCTGAGTTTTCACTGATTCCATTTGGGTGGTGAGTGTGTCCAACTTAGCATCAATCGTACGCAAGCTAGATCTCATCTCCAGCATGAGCGTGCGCATATCCTCCCCTTGATCCGCCATTTGACCCTCTACAGTCCCACCTGCGGCGGATTCCAAGTCCGACTCAGCGTGTCTCGTCGACCTCCGCTGTTCGAAGGTGAGCTTAGATTGCTTGGCGTCAGGTTTGCCCATCGTGCTCACCCCACCGTGTTTTTTCAAGCAGCTCGGGAACCAACTTGTTATCCCGTCGGCGGTCCCAACACCTCCTATGTTACTCCCACCAGATTCTAACAGGACGGCCCTTCACTTTACTCCAAATTACCTGCACCAGCCACACTTCAATTATGTGCAGCAGGCTCTGTTCAATCGCCGCGTCCACCACTGTCAGCGTGTGTGCCAGCGTCTGCGGTTCCACCACTCACCGTCCTTCCCTGTTTCGAGGCTTCTTCCACCACTAGGCCAGCCGTTATGCAGATGTGACCAATTTCAAGGTTGCATGCCACTACAGCCTCGAGAGACACGTTGTACGTTTCTCTGTGGCCCCTGCTCACAAGTACCGGGTTCTGCGCCGTCCCCAAAGTGCCACCATTTATTCTGGGTGCCCCGTCGTTGCCTCCACCTCCGTACCTCTGTTGGACGGGTCCTCAACGTCCTGCGGTCTTTGCCGGTGCACCCGCCGGTGCGTAGAGGATCTTGGGTGTCCCCCAGTCCGGTACTCCAATGTATTCAGCTGCCTAGTCTGTCCCCGACTCACTCTTCTGCCAGTCACCCCTCCGTCTACAAAATGGCGGCGGCAGGCCGGAGCGAATCGTCTCGGGGCTCCTCCAGCTCAGGCCTCCTCTGCACAGCCGCACCCGATATGCAGCCGTGCCTCCGCCCGCATCCGCGACACTCCGGTCTCACCGTTTGGGATCGGGGCTGAGAGTGCGCCGCACATACGTGCCGTCACCGTCCACCGCTGGTCCCTGGATTCGAGTAGGCGGTGTGCCCGCTCTGCACCTCCGTCTGTGCACTCCCCATAGCCCGCCTCAGGTCCTCTCTCGCCGTGGTTCCGCGGCTATGCAGTGGCGGCAGCTGATCTTTCCGCCCTAGACGGCCACAGGTTCGCCGCTTTTAAAGACGCGTTTTCAGCCGGGTTCAGCCCCCGATGATGTGCCGATAAGTGCAGGATAAATATTCGGCCGGCGGAGCGCGCTCACAGAGCGGCCATTCCGCAGCACAGCAAACCACCGCGCCGACAGGATTGCAGAAATATTAACAAAGCTTTGGTCTCTTTTCATTTTGTGTGAAGACGTATGTTGGGCCAGTACTCCATCCACCAGTTCTGCAGAAGAGCGTTCAGGTAATTAGTGGCCATCGATTAAAAGGAAAAAGACAGTCACAAACCCAATCCACATGAAGAGGAACACCAGTGATAGAACGATCCACATGTATGTCCACGGCGGGACCAGATAAGTTCTTTTGAACCACAAGATGAATACACAAATCCTGGTAGGAGGCAATGCGATAAAAGAAGATATCAGTGTTGTATCCAAGGAGAAATTATCTTGATCTATATAGTACCCAATGGAATTGAGCTGAAACAAAGGAGGGTGTAGCTTCCGGGATATCGATTGACTGTTCACCAGGCGGAGAATTGCACTCATGTTCAAAATTAAGTGACGTCGAAGGCAAGACAGGCAATAAATCAATTGTCTATCCCTCCTGCTGTCGAGAAGATTCTGCAGAAACTGTACTTAAGTGCTGAAGGGAAACATACTGACTTTGGATGCTTCTAGGCATGCTGTTGAGTATTGGCCATATGGTGTAGTTTGACATGTTCCACAGAAATGAATTGGTTCTCTTTGCAACCAGGTAGTGGAGGTAAAATTACAGTTTGGGTGCCCTTGAGACCAAGGACCGGGACCAGAGCACGGTAGGAGGGGCCAAATTCTTTCTTGTTCGCCACAATTTTTGCCGGACCAGATATCCAACCTTAGGAAGCCAGCCAGAAACGTGGACTAGAAGTGCTGTATCTGTCGGCGATGGCAAATGGGATTTTGCAAGAGCATCACAATACTTTTGTAGATCCTGTAACATAGCACAATGGTTATCCACGTCAAATGTCGCAGCAGCCGCCGCAACCTCTAGACCGTCAAGGTCTGGCACAAACATTTTGATGCCAAAGAGCAAGGTCTGCCCACCCAGAGATCTTCGAGGGAGATTATTAAGTGCACGCTGAACCCCATAGAGATGAGTCATCCAGCACCGGCCTGTACCTAATACCCTTACTATTAAAGATTGCTTTAAGTCACGGTTCATCCGCTCCACAACTGAATTGCCCCCGGGCCGATATGGAGACGAAAAATGCACCTGCACCCCAATCGACTTCATTGAATCACGGTAAACCTTAGAGGCAAAAGCCAGACCTTGGTCTGAATGGAAGGTGCCACAGGCATATGTCCTTACAAAGACATGCAAATCTTTTATAACAGTACGAGCATCAGCACAGCGCTGAGGCCAAACCCAGAGGACCCTGGTGCATGAATCCACTGCAACTAAAATATATTTAAAAGCAGTGTCTGATGAAAGAAGACCGCAGTGATCAAGATAAACAAAACCAAATGGTTGATTCGAAATAAAGAGTTGTGTGTGTGGAGGACACAAAACAGTGGAATGTTTAATCTGTTGACAAATGTCACAAGCAAACACATATTTACTTGCTTGTTGGTATAGACCACGCCACCAATAACGTTGCTGTAACAGCAAGATCGTGGCTGTCACTCCAACATCATGAGCAGCCACGATTAAAGAAAGTCTGCAGCCCTCGTTGGGAATCAAACGATCACCAACAGAAGGGATTGTCAAAAACGAAACCTGATCATCGGTTAAGTGATAAGTATAACGAGCAGGGAAACCCTGTGGAAACGTTGTACCATCTTTTGTTACAGCTAAAGCTGCCAGAATGTTATCATCAATTTTAGTCATGGACCTTGTAACAGCCACTACCGAGCATGTGGCTACTGCAGATTTGGCTGCCTCATCAGCCATAGAGTTTCCAACAGCGTGTGCTCCCACACGTTTATGGCCAAGTGTATGAATAACATGTGTGAGTGGCAAAACGTTCCTTAAGAGCGGCCACCTGGACCTAAAGCGTTTTATGCTTGATTGCGCTACCTTTAGAATCACGAAAATCATTTTGTTCCCAAAAGAATAAATTGTCATTAAAGGATTGTACACAGTAGAAGGAATCGCACACTACCAGAGAAGGCACTTCTGGATCAGCGAACTCAAGAGCTAAAATCAAAGCGCATACCTTGGCCAATTGTGCTGTGCAATCCCCTAGGGATTGTGTGTGAACCAAGGAAGATTTAAAATCTCCGTCTACTATAGAACCTGCTACTATTGCGCAGGCAGCAGTATAAGCATGCTTAGAACCTGCTGCTGGCTGTGCAGAACCATCAGTGTAGATGATACATTTGTACTGATAAAGAGGGAGTAGGGACAAAGGATGAGGATGAACTTGTTCATACTGCAAAAATTCTTGTGTTTGCAAAGAAGGATCGAAAATGAAATTGACATCAGCCGACGTCAATTAATTAGCCCTTTGTATCCAACAAGGATGCAGAGCTTTAGAACTGGGCACACTCGCCTTTGTGACCGCTTCCAAAGTGGGCACAGGTGAAACCATGAAGATGCGTTTTCCTTGAGCTAGAGAGCGTTCTTTCAGACTCGCTATCTACACCGCTGTCAGAATCTTTTCGGTAGAGGAAAAACGCATTTCAGCCGGAGTATATAAATGCGACTTATAGGCTATGGGGATCGTGACCCCTTCATTAAAAGTCACGTAAGTGAATCCTAATGCTCCTGGTACAATCCTTATGACTAGATTTGTAGTATTGTCTCTCGTAAACAAGAATTGAGTAGCAAACAGATCAGACTGCAAAGACCGCAATACCGCGGTGTGTTCCGGAAGCCAACTGGAAGGCGAGAAAGAAGGTTGTATCAAAGCATATAGTGGTTTGATACGCTGGGCATAATCTGGAATGTATGTTCTGCCAAAATTCAAGAAACCCAGTAAAGATTGTAATTTTTTTAGGATAGCCGGAGGTTGCAGTTCAGCACATTTCTCCAAAAAGTGGGGTGCCAAGCCCCTACCCTCATTATTCAGTTCATAACCAAGAAAAAGAACAGCAAAAAGGCAATATGAGATTTTGCAAAGTTGAATTTGTAACCTAACCTAGCAAAATGAGTGATTATGCGGTCTACACGCATGAGATGCAAATTCAGTTCATCGTCCGTCAAGTAAATATCGTCGACATAAGAAAATGCAACTGGGTCAATTTCATGTAAAATTGAAACAATGCGTGCGGCAAAAAACCTGGGCTATTCTTATACCCCATAGGCAATCTCGCATAGCGTCTCTGATTGCCGAGAGCGCTGAATACGGTCAAGGTACAACTCTCCTAAGCCAATGTGTGAATGAAAAATCCATTCAAAATATCTAATGTAGTTTTGTATTTTTTTTACGAACAATGTTATTTACCAGCGCAGAGCTATGTGTATTCTGGACTGCAAATGTATGAAAATTACTGTTCAAATGTCTGTAGTCTAAAACTATACGATATGAACCCTCCGGTTTCAATATCGGAAAAAGCGGATTATTCATGGAAGAGACGCAGGGCTCAATAACACCTTGGCATTCCAATTGAGTCAAAATCTCACTCACGGATGCCTTAGCATCCCTTTTGATAGGATATTGTGGCTGTGTCTGAGGAGTGGAACGTAAAGGTATAACATGTGAAGGGGAATCCTTATCCCAACCCGCCTGATTACGATACAAAGCTGGAGCCTGGACTAGAGCCCATTCCGATGCATAAGCATGTTTGGTCTCCTCTGGGACATATTGGGAAAAAGATGGTAAAATCACTCCTCTGGGTGTCCGCGGTTTCTACAGTTATAAAAATGTCAGTTGCTTTCGCTTCCAGACGCTGGTGGAGTGTCTGCTGCACTATGGTAACTTCCTCAGCGCTGACGAGGAGGGTTACCGCCCAACTCCTGTCAAGGAGGAAGGTTCTCACCATCTTGGGCATACTTTGAAGTCAAACCGGCAACTTTTTTCTTCTGAAACGGGGCTCGGTATTAAGGTGAATCTTCCCTTTTGACTCTCACGTCAAACTGGTGCTGTGGGTCTCGCCTCTGTTGTGTGGACTCGCACTGTCTGCGATCCTGTCGTCCTTCTCCGCCAGATTGTTGATCGGACAATTTCTGTAAGGAACAAGGAGAACGGGGATCAAGAACCTGGAACCTCTCAGGTGTTTTCATTGTTGTGCAGTCACGTTAATCATATCTACGTTCGGAAGCGTCAGTGGAGGTGAACCTGCACGAGACCTAGGCTTCTGTTGCTGGAAATTTTTATTTCAGCCTTTTTTAGGAAAGACCGGTCTACCCTCCTTGTCCGGAAATGCGTAAATGGTCTGACTCCCAAATTATTGCATCCTAAGGATGTATAGACATCAGCAATAATTATCAGCAACTGACGCTCCCGATCAGCGTCCACCACTGCTCCTAGGCTTTGGTGCACCTGCAAGCAAACCGCTTCACCTTTAATATTAGCCAGAATCATATCGGAGACAATAGGGAAAATTCCCATTAATCTCATCCCCAAATCCAGGGCTGGGCCAGCCCCGTGTTCATCCTGTACTTTTTTAAGAACGCTTGGTAGAACGCTCATGGAGGGGGTGCCAAAACACAGTGTATACACCGATGCAAACGCCATCCCCCAGGTGTTGCAGTCCTCTAAAGGGGGAATCAGACCACTGGGCAAACACATAGTAAGAATCCTGTGTTCTCAACAGGACTAGTATGTGGGAATACAGCTTCAATTTGTTCAATTTTCTATGCTATCCAAAAGGAAAGGTCCTCACGATTTTGAGGACGTTTGCCCATCACTGAATTAATCATGACGGGACTGATTACAAGACCCCCGCCATGCACTGGTGCCGGAGGCGCACCTCCCGGCGGAGCTGGCTGAATGGAACGAGAAATATATTTTATAACGCCTCTATAAAGATGGGTTACCTGTGCATAAAGCAGTCGAAACTCCACAATGGTAACATTCAGATAATTTGGGTGTGGTGTAAAGCCAGCCAAAACTGGCCAAACGGCCCCATCAATGCTTAAGTGGCCCATACGAACATAAGAAACAGGGTGAGGAAGGGTGCCATTAAACCAAATAGTATGCTCCCAGGACGTCAACGGAACTTCAAACATCGTATAAGGACGGTACGCTGCCGGAGGAGCAAGAACCGTATATTCATGGAAAAAATGGTCATTACCATTAAATGTAGGAAACGTAACCCAGGAGTAAAAAAACTTTGAATCGGTAAGCTGGATCCGCTTCGACTACCATAATCACTTTAGCCCCCACATTGGGGACCCCATGCAGTGTCAAATGTTGTGTAACCACTGCCGGAATCGCGACCGGTTGCGCCATAGAAAACGACACACGTGAGATAACCAGTGGAACTACTTGATATAAATGAACCCATTTGTGGTAACTACTTATTTTAAACGCCTTGTTACGCAAACGTTTTATAAAAGCATTCTGCAGATTTGAAACGACTGGGCACTTGAATAAAATAGCACAATTGAAGAAATGTAATATCAAAAATCTGGTAATAAATACAATCACAATTGAAAAAAGTAATTTTAAAGTTCATATAACATTTACAATATCTAATTCGGATTGTCGAAACCAAAGGGCAGTGTCTGCTGCGACCCTCCAATATATTCTACCCATGCGATGTTCAATAAATGCCAGATCAGACACCGAGTTACATGTAAACTGCCCGTTATTATGTGGTTAGAGCTTCATAACATGCGTGCTCCCTGATCAGGAGCCGAGCAATCACGTATGCTCCCGTACATTTCTGTTCTCTTCTTGCAGTGTATCACTGCACAGAATACAACGTGCCCAGGCAATATATTCAGGTATCATTGCATGGAATAAAGAACACTGCGTTCACATCTGCCATTCTGTATCTCAGCATGGCATAAAAATAATTTCTTGTAACTCGCCGCCTGGAAAACAGAACAGTCTCCGGTTATATATTTTATTCTTCGTGATTGTGTGGAATGAATAACAGCACCCATTTCATTCTGCCCTTAAGCCTGCAGTAAAGAACATCCAAGACAAGTGTTATTGTGTGAAATACATAAAATAATCCTGTTCTAACAGCATGTAATAACTCTCCGGACACATTGCCCTATTACATTGTGCTTCTGTGTAACACCTAGGTGGCGTCTCTCCTAGGTTACAGTATCACTGCACAGCATCGCCCTGTCTCAGTGCATAACTATAGACAATAAACATTACTAAAATGTAATTCCTGCAACGTCGGCGTGTACCTGCAGGGAATAAAGAGCACTCATATATTCCTTCGTATAGCACACCCTATTTTAGCTCAGTGCATCACTACACAGGATGAATGGTATCTCAGACGTCTGCACAGGGAATAGGATATCATGTGGCAATGATGTTCTTCTGATTAGCTGTTCCGCTGCACGTGGTACAATGCATGCCCGGGCAGTGGTCAGGCGCATCTCGGTAGCTGTCCAGGCTGGCTCTGAGATGGTTGGTTCTGTCTTCCATTTGCAGTTAGGTGTGAGGTGGCTACTGCCTTGCGGCGGCGGAAGGGTTTGAGATGTGGGTGGCCCCATCAACAGTTTTGGAGATATCTGTAAGGGAGTGAAGGTTTGTCTTTGGCGAGGTGTCTAAATTCGCATCACAAGCACACCCTAGAAGCCCCACCTTGGTGTCAACGGGCCCCTTTACTCAACTGTTTGTTGGGTCAAGCCTAGAGGCTATGCGATTGTGCAGCTACAGCGATTGTTGCCTAATAAAAGATTTGCCCTATTTGCTCATTTGCCGCATAATCTGCTAAAATGGAAAAATAATTAAGTAATACTTTAAAAAAATATGCCGCATTACACGGCATAAATTGCTTTTTCTTACCGCATAATTTACTCAACCTTCATCCATATTTTGGCCCTCCCATGCCGCATAGTTCCAGTGGCCCGGGCTCTGTCCTACCACTTGTATTGTGTCTTTATCAAGAGTCCATTGTACACTTGTACTGCAGGAAACATGCTGCGTTTGTGCTTGGAAATGAGATGTGAATGAGAGACTGAGTGAGGATCTTTACAAGTGTGTCAAAGTTTGTATGGCTAAGTAGCTGCAGTGACCCCTAAAGAAATGAGAATTGCAAAATGCTGTTTTCTTGGGCAGGATGTATTTTCAAATTTTGTTCAAGCATCTAACATCTAGGAAATTATCGGACATTGTGTTATTATGCTAATAAAGTGTTTTCGTCAGTTACAACAAACCCCATATATGACACTGTGTCAGACCTGCCACCTTAAAAAAAAAACATTTGCAATGCAATAGATCTTGCATTTTCAAAACTTTAACCTATTGGTATTGTAAATGACAATGCCTTTTATTATTGCATGTTTTTTAAACGCATAAATAAAAGGCAATGTCATTTACAATGCCAATAGCTCAAAATCTCGCAAATGCCAGACCTATTGCATTGCAATCAGCATTATTTCACTCAGCGCCACACACTCCCACGCCACACAATTCAATTCTACACATTTCCATTCCATCAACAACACAAATACACAACACACCACATACATCCAATCCACACCACAGAATTCTGCATCATGCCACATAATTCAACAGCACACTGCATAGTTACACTCCACAAATCCCACTCCACCACACAAAATCACATTCTGCATAATTACACTGTGACACACAATCCCACTCCACATAATTACAGTACACTCAATACCACATAATTACTATCCACATATATCCATTATGTTATGTTATGTTAAAAAATGTATACAGCGCGCGAATACCAGACGGTGTCTTGGCACTAGCAGAACCAGAAGGGGCAAGCCGGATCACTATTCGAGGAACAGCCAGGTCTTAATGGCCTTCCTGAACAATGTTAAGGAGAGAAGATTTCTGATGGTAAAAGGGAAGGAGTTCCAGAGCCTTGTAGCTCCTACCGCAAAGCTTCTACCTCCCCCCCCCCCAGTTTGATTTAAAGACTCTTTGAGTGCGGATCACTTTTGCCCCTTGAGATCTGAGGCATCTGTTTGGCGAGTACAAATGAAGTGACCGCCTCAGGAACTGAGGACCGGTCCCGTGAAGTGCCTTGTATGTAATGCACAAGGTTTTGAATTTGATACGACTTTGAATTGGCAGCCAGTGCAAACTCTGGAGGTGTTTGCCCACGGACTGAAATTTGGGAATCCCCAGGAGGATTCTTGCAGCCGCATTTTGGATCATCTGGAGCCTTCGTACTTGCTTTATGGGTATACCAAGATATAGTCTGTTGTATTCTGTACATGAAGACACTGGTAACCATGTTGTAAGTTTCTAAGTCTTCTTTATTAGTTCCAGGTCATGTGGTATCAATCAAGGTTCAGCCATGTAACAGCTCCTACATCTCCTACACCAGTCCCACCAGGAGCAGCCTGCCTAGCTGCTCAGCCCATCTCCAACTGTCATCCACTCATCCACACAGGCACCCAGGCATTCCATTCATCACATTCACACCAACATTCCGTTGCCATCTCTCACTCTGGCTGAGCAGCAAGTAAGACCTAGGCTGATTACATATAAATGTAACTCTTAGGATATAACATAGTCCATTACAGTAATCGAGTTTGGACAGGATTAGGGATGTGACTACAGTTTTCTTGCTTTCTGTTGGAATCATAGGCAGGATTTTCTTGATTGCTTTAAGGATGAAGAAACTAGATGTTGTAACTGTCTTGACTTGGGCTTCAAGGTCCAGTTTTTGGTCTATCATCACACCTAAATTTTTTGCTTTGGGGACTGGGATTGGTGCTGTTCCCAGGTCATCTGGCCACCAGATCTGAGACCAGGAAGGGGAGAAGTTACCGAACAAAATCACCTCAGTTTTCCCGGAATTGAGTTTAAGATAGTGCGAGCTCATCCATGAGCTGACTGCTGTCATACATTCCCTAAATCTTTGTACTGGAGGTTGGGTATTTTTACTGATGGATACAACAATTTGGATATCATCTGCATAGGATGTTATTTCCATCCCAAAGGATCTAATTACTAGTGCCAGCTCAGAGACATATACATTAAAAAGTGTGGGACTCAAAGAGGAACCCTGTGGGACACCACTTGGGAGTGTGAAGGACGGGGAGGTGAAGTTACTGATGCAGCGGATACAATAAAAACTATTTTCCTCCTAGGTCACTTATCGGTCATCCAGGGGCGACTTATATTTTCTCACATCCACATGACGATGGGGCCCATAACATCGCCTATCACACACATACACACACACACCTGGATTTCCTCTACACCTTTACGAAATTCTATTTTCCTAGGAGAAATAGGAGAACTAAATGAAAAACATCATTTATGTACCGCTGGAAGGAGCCGGGATACCTTATTACCTTAACCTATCGCTTTCTTAGTTATTTCTTAAGATATTCCTGCTCATTGTTTTGTCGATGGATCATCTAGTAAGAAATCAGTTTATAGTGATTAAGACCAGCTAAATCACAATAACCAATTACCAGTTTCACAATCATTTAGTAAAATAACCACTGAGTCGTTTGATTTAAGAATCTTACATTTTATATAATTTTAAAGGCATGAGAAAGAATTTGGACTTTTTATTCAATTATTCATTCATTATTAATTCAAATATTTATTAAGCAAAATCAATTTTATTGCAGAAAGGAAATTTTGTCATGAAGCAAAACCCTAATTACCTGCCTACCTTCCTAATTTAGCCTAATGATTTCTAACCTAAGTTAAAGATTTAAAAATAACCTGATTCTCATACTCAACTGGAAAAATAAGACAGCAACAGAAACTTCAGCTCGTCAGCATCAGCTACCGCAACCCGTCTCATCTAACAGTCTTTCAGCATCTCCCGCTCAGTAAAATGGATCGATCTGGAACACCAAGCACTGGAAACCACCAACTCCAACACCGACTCTGACTGCGACTACCCCTCCCACTAAGAGTAGGCCTTCTTATACCCTAATTCTAACTTTGCTAACTAAATTGTTGCAACATTAATAACGCGCTTTTCTTTCATTGGTCCATTCATTTCATCTATTCATTCTTAATCAAGTTCTCCCGGATCCAGCTTGTTCTTTTGGAATGTATATGTTCATTTCCTTTCTCACAGTTCAAGACATGTTTCCATCCGCTTCGATCAGTACATTTGTAACTTCTTTCGATACATTCGAGAACTCTGCAGGCATTGTCCTTTCTCTTAAAACGGTTTCCCACGGTTCTTTGCTGATCACCACGGCACACTATCAGTTCAATTAGGTCACATCAGCCTTGACCATTCTTGCATCTTAGCCTCTCAACACCATCACGTGGTTAGCCTTTCTCCAACTTTTTCTCCCTTGTCACGCGTTTTCTCAGCACATGCGCACTCTAATAACCGGCAGCCATTTTATATCGCCACTCGTTTATACTTAGAAGCACTATTTAGAAATAAACAAAACATAATTAAAATAGAGAAACATAGCCTTTTCGTTTCCCTCCCGTCATCTACGTACCCCAATTAGTTATTACCTAGCAGAAAGCAACATTTAAGCTGTTCCTTACTTACCATCACTATTGTTTTTGCAACGACACGTTTATATTCTATGAAGCACAAATCATGCATTTATTATTTATTTAGTACGCAATTATTTTATGTTATAATTAGACACACAGACATTTGTTAATAGATTATTCAGCATATATACTTGCGTGTTACCCTTCCCTCACGTACATTGTTGATTAATACATTTAAACAAACATTTTTATTAATTATTTATAAAATTTGTTAGGGGTTAAAAAAATGTATTTTCTCTGCTCCATCAACTCCCCCCTTTGGTGATTTTTAAATCACCACATAAAACCCAAGTTATACTTCTTTTTCAGGCAGCATATGTCTTTCATCCTTTTGCTTTTTGTTAGTTATACATCTGTTTCCATTTCATCTTGTCTTCTTGTCTCTTTATACATGCTTTCTTTCATTTTCTCTAACTCAATTTCACCCATTTCTCTCTCTCTCTCTTTCATTATTCTGTTATTTCTTTTTATCTTATTTTGTCTTACTTTTCTTTTTATACACGTTATTACAATTTTCAACACCATGGCTAACAATATTGCTACAGTTGCTATTATTATAACTTTCCCTATCATTAGTCTACTCATTCTTGTTAACCAATTTGCTACTGAAGAAAACCCTCTACCAAGTTTTCCCAGGACACTTTCAACCTCCAGTGGAACTAGTTCTTTGTGCAAATTTGTAATATTTGTAATATACTTTTGTATATTTTCACTTTTATCAGGAATGTAAGTGCAACAATGTTGGACTTTCAGCATTCCACAAACTCCACCCTCTTTTGCCAAAAGAATATCAAGGGCAAGCCGATTTTGCATCACCATAGCTCTCATGGCAACCATTTCGGTATTTACCATCAAGAACCCTCCCGCAGTATCTGTAGACAAACGATCTACTACTGTGGATAACTTCCGAATTTTAAATGCATTCAAAGATATTCCCACTGCTGGTATTAATGCTCCAAAAATATCACCTACAATTTCTGAAAAACTTTCCCTCTTTCTACGTGTAAAGCTATTAATCATCTTGTATGTTCCTTTTTCTTCTCTGTCCATATGAAAGATTTTTGGAAAGACCAGGCCTACATAACAAGTTCCATACCAATGGTCCAGTAACCTGTAATAAGCTCTATTCCCACAAATATAATAGATACCTGGAAATATTGGATCTTTTCCACCTTTGAATCCCCAACCTCCCAAAATTTGATAATTGTCATGGCAAATACTGGAACCTACAAAATAATTGTCATAGACTGTCTTATTTCTCCTAATACACAACTTTCCTGTTTGCGGCCAATCTAATGTCATTGCTGCATTTATCTTTTTCCCTTCATGATTTTCTTCCTCAAACGTCCATAGATGTGTTCCTTTCTCTTTTATTGCTTCTCTTTGAAATTTCATTCTCCTTTCTTCAACCATTTCTAAAAATACCTTTTCTTCTTTCTTTAACTCACAGGTAAGGTTGTTTTTAGCTATTTCTTCTAATGTTAAAATGTTATGCTCTAAAAAGAATTCTCCTAAAACCTTTGCTTGTTTTACTTTGTTAAGTTCTGGAACTACAGGAACATTCGCAAAAATCTTATCTATATCAGTGTAATAAAACTCTAATCTACCTGTTTTATAAAATAAACTTGCTATGACACTACAGGTTATTCCATAAGTTAGAGGTAGGTGATGATAAGTCACACCTTCTGACACTGATGCAGGCAACTGCATACAAACATAACAATCTCTCACATCCATTGTCTCTACATATTCGTACAATAATTTTGTAAAAACATTTTTAGAAAAGTCTGTTACTGACTTATCCTTATGTAATTCTGCACTACTTCTTAAAATAACTGGTTCTTTAATATTAGTTTCTTTTTCTGGTTTAGTATCATTCTTTGCTTCTATTACAGCTATACTAATAGGAATTGTGATTGCTAAAACTATCCATACTGTCATTAATAATCCTGTACAAAAGCAGCACATTTTACACCATCTTTTTACAAACTCGCATTTATCTCTTCTATCTCTAGTATTTTCCATTTTGCTTTTATCTTTTGTTAAATCTCAGAAAATTGTGTCACTACACCTCAGAGATGACTTAGATGCCACTCTGCTTTCAAAAGTCTTTGCTTGGTACTTTCTTTTAATTCTTTCCAGAATTCTTTCGTTGTCACATCCGGTGATTTGTCATATCCAGTAAAATTGTCACATCCGGCAGAAGCACTTTAAGTCTTCACTTCAGATTTGTTGCATCTCACCTTTACCCATTCGGTTTCTTAGTCTCGGGTTCTCGTGAGTGTTTCCTTCTTCTTTGTAATCTGTTAGAGCGATGTACAGCCACTCAGGTGACTTGTATTTCGAATTCACTTTCTTTGTTCTTTTAGACTTTTGCAGTCGTTTTCCACTTGGCTTTTCTTGTTCCTTTTGACTTGTTATTTCATTCACCTGTTCAGCACTTTTTTCTCCTGTTCTGATTATTCTGTATCTCAATTTTCTTATATAGTTACTGGGCCAATTGTCTCCTTTTCTTGGCCTTTTGGCTTCACCTTCTTTTTCTCCTCTTTCGGATTTCCAGTTTCTTTTTCTTGATTCAGTTCTTGTTTTCTCTTCTTCTCCGCTTTCTTCAGATTCTGTTTCAACTTTTTCACAATTGTCTCTTATTTTGAAACTTATGATCTCATCTTCTTTTACTGGTGGATCTGTCTTCTCCTTCTTGTGTTCCCTTATTACTGTCCCTCCTCGATGTTCTTCCGAATTGGTATTTTCCTCACTCTCTGCTTCTAATTTTCCCTGTTCTTTTGTTTCACTATCTGTCCCTATTGCTCCTCGGGGTTCTTCTCGATTTTCTAACTTTTTATTTGTCTCTTTCCCTACTTTGTCTATTAATATTACTTTTGAAGGATTTCCACCATAACTTGTACTTGGTTGCTCATTTAGATCATTTTCTTGTTCATTCTCTTCTCTAATTGGTTTAAATCCCCAAGTTCTCCTTCGAAATTCTTCACAGTTTTCAACTGAATCATCAGATCCTGAACTCGTGTCAGATATTTCCAGATGTCGACTTACAGGTCGATCTTCAAGTTCTGGAATTTCTGTAGTTTTTCCTTCTTCTTCTTCTTCTTCCTCTTCCTCTTTAGAGGTGCTTGCAGTTGGGGTTTCCAGATGTCGACTTTCAGGTCGATCTTCAAGTTCTGGCACCCTTTCTCTTATTCTTTCTGTCCCAGTCGCTGAACTCTTATCCCACACTTCCAGACGTCGACTCACATGTCGATCTGCAGGTTCTTGAACTCTGATTGTGTGGCTGGCATGGACCCAGTTTTTCACTCCTGCACACTTGACTGCAGTTGTTGTCACTAGGATTACCTGTCGTGGCTCGTCCCAGCGAGGAACTAGACAGTTTCTTCTCCTGTGGATTTTTATGCGGACCCAGTCTCCTGGATTCAAGTCGTGGGCTGGTTTTCTTTCAAGAGTGGTCGCATCCGGTCCAACCTGATGAAACACAGAACGCACCACATCAGCCAGTCCTTTGCAATAATCCAGTACTAGATCATCAGTTATAGTCAATAACTTGTTGACAGGTACTTGTGCTTGTCTCATGGCTCGTCCCATGATCACCTCATGAGGACTAAGTCCAGTTTTCTTTTCAGGAATGCTTCTGATGGTCATCAGGACAAGGGGCAGTGCATCGGGCCATTTGAGTCCTGTAGCTTGACACATTTTTCCTAACCTATTCTTAATTGTTCCATTAATTTGCTCTACTACCCCAGAAGCCTCTGGTCTGTATGCACAATGCAGTTTTTGTTTAATACTTAATGCTTCACAAATTAATTGAATCAACTCATTTTGAAAATGTGTTCCTCTATCTGTCTCAACCGTGACTGGAAAACCATACCTTGGAATGAACTCTCGCAGCATAAGTTTTGCTACCGTTATTCCATCATTCCTTCTAGTGGGGTATGCCTCCACCCAACGAGAAAACAAACAGACGACCACTAGAACATATTTTAGTCTGTTACAAGGGGGCATTTCGATGAAGTCTAATTGCATTCTAGTGAACGGACCTCCTTCTCGTCCTATTGTTCCTAGACTCACTAATGTCTTTCTTCCTGGATTAAACTGTTGACAAATAAGACATCTTTGACAAAGACTTTCAGCTATGGCTCTGAATTTTGGGTTATACCATGTTTGTCTAAAAAGTCTGATCATTGCATCTCTCCCAATATGAGCTTGTCCATGGTACATCCGTGCCATGTCTGCAATCATGCTATCAGGCATAACTGGTCTTTCATCTCTGTAAACCCACACGCCATTGCTTTCTTGTCTTCTACATTCTGCTTTTATCCAGTAATCTTTTTCCTCATCATTTGCAGCTTCCTGTAACTGTCTCACCTCATCCCATGTCTCGACAGTGTTAGTAAAAAGCAAAGGAGAAGAGATATGCTCCCTTTCGCGATTCTTGTTTAGGGATACCATGTTCTCTGCACAATATTTGGCTATCTCATCCGCATAATTATTACCAACAGCTATGTAATCTTCATTTTTCTTATGTGCTTTGCATTTCACTACAGCTATCTGCTTAGGCAGCTGTATCGCCTCAAGCAGTTTCTTAACAAAATCTCCATTTCTGATAGGTGTTCCTGCAGACGTCAAGAAACCTCTTTGTGACCAAATCTGACCGAAATCGTGCACTATACCGAAACCGTACTGGCTATCGGTCACAATCGTAACTCGCACATTTCTTCCCAACTTACATGCTTGAATCAAAGCAATAAGTTCTGTAACTTGGGCAGACCTTATTCCTTTCAGACAAGACGCTTCCATCACAGTTGCCACTCTGCACACTGCGTAAGCTGCGCTTAAAACTCCTTCTTTCGTTCTCAAGCATGAGCCATCCACAAACATGACATAATCTGATTCCTTTAAAGGCTCATCTTTTATGTCAGCTCTTGGTTTTGTGCAATATTCCAGCACATTCAGACAATCATGATCTACTTCATCTTGTTCAATTATACTCTCTTCATCTGGCAATGATGTCGAAGGATTCACATTTATACATCTATCTATGGTCACATTTTCTGCACTCAAGATTACTTTTTCGTACTTAGTCAGCCGACTATGTGTCATGTACTGTGTTTTTGTTCTTGTCAAAAGAATCTCTACTGAATGGGGAACATATACTCTCAGTGGATACCCCATCACTATACCTTCACTTTGTTCCAGACTTACACAAGTAGCAGCAACAGCTTTCAGACATCCAGGCAACGCTTTTGCTATAGGATCTAAAACAGCTGAAAAATAAGCAATTGGTCTCTTCATTGTTCCATGTTTTTGTACCAGTACTGAAAATGCACATCCATCTCTTTCACTGCAGTACAATTCAAAATCCTTTTCATAGTCAGGCATTCCTAAAGCAGGGGCATCACACAATTTCTTTTTCAACTCTTTGAAACATTTCATTTCTTCGTCATTCAACTCAAAAGGGTCTTTTACATCCTTCTTGGTCAGTTTTTGTAATGGTTTAGCAATCAAGGAAAAACCACTTATCCATTGTCGGCAATATCCAACCATTCCCAGAAACATTCTTACCTCTCTTTGCGTCATTGGTGCTCTCATTCCTTGAATCATTTTTACTCTTTCTGTTGCTATTTTTCGCACTCCTTTCTCAATTTTATGCCCTAAATATTGGACTTCTTTTTGGCAAAACTGCAATTTCGAAGGGGACACTTTATGTCCTCTTTTCTCTAGATGGTTCAGTAAAGCAATTGTATCGCTTACACATGCTTCTTTTGTTTTCGATGCCACCAACAGGTCATCGATATACTGCACCATCACTGACTTTTCTGGCATTTTCAAATCTTCCAGGGACTTCTTTAAAATCTGATTAAAGATTGAGGGGCTTTCTGTATACCCCTGAGGAATTCGGCACCATGCCAAAATACGCTCTCCGAACCGGAACGCAAATAATGGCTGGCTATCTGGATGTAAAGGAATAGAGAAAAATGCGTGACACAAATCTATCACTGTGTACCACTCTGCTTCATGTGGAATTTGGTATAGAATTACTGCAGGGTTTGGCACTATTGGACAACAAGGCACAACTATTTTGTTGATCCTTCTCAAATCCTGTACTATTCTATATGTTCCGTTTGGCTTTTTCAGTCCCATAATAGGTGAATTACATGGACTGCTCATTATTTCTTTTAGAATTCCCTGTTCGATCATCTTATTTATTACAGGAGTTATTCCTTCAATTATTTCTGGAGTCAATTTATACTGTGGCGTATTTGGGTAAGTTGTTCCTTCTTTTACTGTTACTTTTACGGGATCTACTTCTTTCATTAATCCAATATCTTCTCCTGTAAAATCCCACACATTTTCTTTCACTGCATTTTTCAGTTCTTTTGGAAGTTTTTCTGCATCAAATGCAGGAAACAAACCATTCATTTCAGGTTCCTGATTCATCAATGTTACTTTATACAATACATCTTCATCTGGGGTCTGAAATCCAATTCCATCTGGTGTACAATAAATTGTGCAATTCATTTTGCACAAAAGGTAACGACCTAAGAGATTTACAGGACTACAATCGCACACTACGAATCTATGCATTTTGCTAAAAGAACCAATTTTTACTTCCACTAATTCAGTAAGTGGTGTTTTAATCTGCTGATTTGCTACTCCTACTACTTGGATGTAGTCACCTGAGAGAGGAAGGTTTGGAATTTCCACTGATCTAACAGTAGAACGGGTAGCTCCAGTATCGACAAGGAATGTTACATTTGCACCATTCACTTCTCCATCCACAAAGGGACCAGACTGATCTACCTCTAGAGTTGCGCCAAGTACGCACTCTTTTCCCTCTCCTAGGCACCGTCAGGAACTTTCATCCGCCTCATCCTCACTCTGTCGCAACCAATACTGAGAAATGTTAGCTGCTCGCGGCAACTGTGTTACCTGCTCTCCTCCGTAGAATCCTGTTTCTGTACTGTATCTTTGCTGGTTAACAGTGTTGGGAAGTGGTGGTTGTGGCACCTGACCTTGTTGAACAACTACCTCATTCTGCACCTGTGGAGTTAATGATTGATTTTCCGGATTAGGTTTAGGTGGGAACTTACACTCGTTTCTCCAATGCCCTAATTTTCCGCAATTATGACAGGGCCATTTCTTCTTTGCCTCCTCTAGACTCACTTGACCTTTCCCTTTACCTATGTTAGGTCGCGATTTATTCTGTCCTGTTTCATTCCCACTATTATTGTCCAATTGAGCTTCTTGCTTTTCTGCCACTTTCACCTGTGCCCACATTGCCTTCTCTTTCAATTTACGCTGTCTACTCTCAATATCATCACTACAATACTTAGCATACCTCAGTACCTCATCTACCGTGCCATTTTGCCAGTTAATCATATGTTGCTTAATCATTTCACTAATCTCTGGTTTCAGCCCAAACACAAATCTGTATACGAAATGACTCATATCTTTTTCACTCAACTCCTCATATCCACTATACTGTTTGAAAACCAACAACAACCTCTCATAATAGGCGTGTACAGACTCCTTACTTTCCTGTGTAGTTCTATCGATTTTTACCCAATCTGTTTCTTTAGGAGGAATCTTATTTTTCAAAAAGGTAATCACCTTATCGTACTTCCTCATCACCTCAGGACCTGGAGCTCCTGTCTTAGGATCTCTTGGATATTCTGTAGTTGGCTAGTCAACTGTAATTTTACACTCAGACCACAAATCAGTTGGCACCACTATGTCAAACAATCCATCTAAATCTATCCACAACACTTTTGAAACCTTCACAAACCTCTCCACTTGTCGGTACCATTCAACTGGTTTCTCTCTCAGCTTCGGGAATTCATTAGTAAATGACAGTATATCCTGTCTAGTCCAGGGAACATGCACATAACTACCACCTGGAGTTTCTCTCATAGGGTATTCTCTTGCAACAGGTTCTTTTTCAGTTATCATAAAAGCCAAAGAAGCTTTGTCTGCAGTTTTCTCATTCTTTTTTGTCCATCTAACTTTCCATCTGTCCACATCACCCCATTTTCTCAGTAAAACAATTAACTCTTTTATCTGTGTCAGCCTTCCTGCTGTGTTCAAGTTTTCAATATCTTTCTCACAAAAGTCTACTCTGTACGGTTTCTGCAATGTTTTCACTTTTGCAAAATCTACTCCAATTTCACTTGCTATCTCTTCTAGTTTGTCATGTAAATTTTTTGCTCTCCATGTAATACTTTTGCACAGAAACATGATTTCATCCTGGTAATTTTTTAGCTTTTCTGTACCAATCGTACCTAAAATTAATTCTTCCATGTCAATCTTTAACCTAATTACATCTAATGGTTTTTCTTCTGGTTCTTTTATTTTAAATGCCTTCATCCACTCATTTAACTCATCAGGAGTCGGACCTATGGGTGTATTATTTAGTTCTATCCAATTACCACTCTTTTCAGGAGTCTCTGTTGCAGATTCTGTTACCATATGCATTTTTCTACCATTACACTCGTTCACAGTCAAATTTGTAGGTGGACTTGGTCTGTAAGTACTAGCCAAATTACTTGTACTTGCACTTGGTTCCATCCTTTCATTTTCTCTCTGAAATTGTGAACTCAAAGGAATCACTAAAGACCGTTCATCAATTTTCTGATTCTCAAAAACTGGTATTACTGGACCTATTGTTACAGGTACAGTCACAGCTTCCATGTTTTTCGTTAATTCCCTAATTTTCTCAGTCAGTTCCTTTGTTGTCCTTGCTAATTCAGTTGCATTGTCACTTTCTACTCCTTCATTTTGTGAAGTTCTTATTTGATCTTGTGACCTATTTATTTCAATTTTTCTTACCAGACTTTTATTTCGCACAGTCTCTATTAGCGGCGCATTTGGTGTCACCACTGTAGAACTCTGCTGATACGGAGGGGGATTTCTATTTAGAATATCTTCCAGCAATTCATCATCCGTTTCACTCTCATGCATATATTTTTCCCTCTCCATATGTTTCTTTTTCTCAGTACGTTTTCTCTTAGTCTCTTCCTCAACTGTAAAAGCCGGAAACAAACCTCCTGTCATGTTAGCACATCTCCATCGTTTTATTCTATCCTCATGATTTATTCCCCACATTCTTCCAGGCATAAACTCATGATCTCTTAAACCTCTGAATCTCTCTCGCTCATACATCTCATCTTCCCATTCCGTCAATGCTTCAAACTGTGTCGGTCTAGGTCTAGGTTCTAAATTTGTCATCTTTTCTCGCAAATTTCGCAAAACCGCTACACTAAATGAACCATTCTCAGGGAAAGCTAATGCACCGTCATTCTTCGTATACTTTGCCCAATTTTCTAACCATATGCATGTATGATATCCATATTTCAGCATCATATGTGAAGCTGCTGATTTCGGCGGAGGAATTACTTGTCCCTCTCTAGTCACAACCTTTTTGTCTTTCTTAAAGAAATTCTTAATTTTTGTCGTCAATGACGTTCTCTCCCTTTCATACTCGTAATACGGCATGTTTTCGATTGGTTTTTCTCTTTAAACCAACACTGTTCCGTGTACGGAACTTCAACCAATCACAGCGCGATTCACACCAACACACCAATCAGAGCGATTCCCTTCGTCCGCGGACCAACCAATCCTAGCGCTGCACTTTTCTACGTCACTCCTGTCTTTGCGTTCACGTGACTAGCGCACTATCCAATCCTAGCGCGGCACTGTCGATGTCACTCCTGCTCTTTTACCCCTCCTTTACAAAAATTATCGGCAATTTTTCTTTTCACTGTTTCTTCGTTAGTTACAACAATTAAAACAATTCCATAGTCTGATTCGCTAAACCAAAGTGACAGCTTTGTCCTTTTACACAAGAATCCTGTATTTCCAGTAGGCAGCGCTTACCTCTACCCTACCACAGAATTATTAACTTTCGCCGATAAAGTAGCACTTCCCTCTACCTTACCCTTCTTTCAAGCAAACAATAAACCCGTTTCTCTGGGGATAAGACACATGTGGAGACTAGGCTCCTGAGAATTAAGGCCAGAGTTTCACAAGAAAACGTGATTTGCTATCTCAGTTACACACCTTTCGTTACAGAAATCCCTAACATAACACAACCTGTGTTATTACCAAAATTGAATTCAGACCATGTACCAAATTCCATGTGACTTCTCTTGCCACACGTGTTCCACTTCCTACATCCCAGAAGCGTGAAAACTCACATATAACATAACACGACTCAACATATAGGGGCCGATTCCGATCTCGGTCGGAGGCGCACCCAATACTATTCGGTCGGGAAAAAAGCCATGCGAAAGCCAGTTTCCCGACCGATCCGTACAGCACACCGAACGAGCAAGTACGATGCGCACAACAGCAAAGAATCCGGCCGAGCCGTACTCACCCAAACCAGGTCCTGTTCTCCGACCGAGGCGAATCCGGAAACGCCGAATCGAGTCGCACGGAAGGGAAAATGCAGCCCCGTCCGGCCGGACAAGTACGATGCGCTTTCCGTACGCGCCGAACCCGTCGCTACGCACGGCACGTCAAAGCATCCGGGAGAGGCGCACATAAGCTCCGAATCGCGCCACAACACGATCCACGGCTACGAGACGAACACAGCACAGACGAGGACGACGCGAAGCGACGAGGACGAAGCGAAGCGACGAGGACGAAGCCAAGCGACGAGGACGACGCGAAGCAACGAGAAGGACGAACGACACGAACCAACCATGAATCCCTTCGTCCCGATCATACCAATATTCTACATCTACTACCGGAACAGGCACGGACGCGTACGGCGCAGAAGGTAAGTCAGACACCAACCACAAAACACATACAACACGTACACGACACATCACACACATACACTGGGAATCTGAATATACTTACACCAGCAGCACCATAGGGGCGGGATGCCCATCACCAATGCCACATATGCACACAGGGGCCTGAATGCGCGCCACCACCCCAACCCAGGGGGGCTGGATACAAACCACCACAACCACCCTTAGCCAGGGGGTGCCAGATGCCCACCACCACTACCACCCTTAGCCAGGGGGCAGGATGCCCACCTCTACTACCACCCTTAGCCAGGGGGCAGGATGCCCACCACTACTACCACCCTCACCCAGGGGGGCAGGATGCCCACCACTACTACCACCCTTAGCCAGGGGGGCAGGATGCCCACCACTACTACCACCCTCACCCAGGGGGCAGGATGCCCACCACTACTACCACCCTCACCCAGGGGGGCAGGATGCCTACCACTACTACCACCCTTAGCCAGGGGGCAGGATGCCTACCACTACTACCACCCTTAGCCAAGGGGGCAGGATGCCTACCACTACTACCACCCTCACCCAGGGGGCAGGATGCCCACCACTACTACCACCCTCACCCAGGGGGGCAGGATGCCCACCACTACTACCACCCTTAGCCAGGGGGCAGGATGCCTACCTCTACTACCACCCTTAGCCAGGGGGCAGGATGCCTACCTCTACTACCACCCTCACCCAGGGGGCAGGATGCCCACCACTACTACCACCCTCACCCAGGGGGGCAGGATGCCCACCACTACTACCACCCTTAGCCAGGGGGCAGGATGCCTACCTCTACTACCACCCTTAGCCAGGGGGCAGGATGCCTACCTCTACTACCACCCTCACCCAGGGGGGCAGGATGCCCACCACTACTACCACCCTCACCCAGGGGGGCAGGATGCCCACCACTACTACCACCCTTAGCCAGGGGGCAGGATGCCTACCACTACTACCACCCTTAGCCAGGGGGCAGGATGCCCACCACTACTACCACCCTCACCCAGGGGGCAGGATGCCCACCACTACTACCACCCTCACCCAGGGGGGCAGGATGCCTACCACTACTACCACCCTCACCCAGGGGGGCAGGATGCCTACCACTACTACCACCCTTAGCCAGGGGGGCAGGATGCCTACCACTACTACCACCCTTAGCCAGGGGGCTGGATGCCTACCACTACTACCACCCCCACTCATAGGATGGACAATGCATGACACAACAAGCACACCACAACCTAGGGAATGCAAGATTAAGACATCCCCCACCACCATGACAAGCGTGTGAGCAGGCTGTGTCAAATGCCTACAACACCGAACATGACATTGAACATACAATGTGACCCCCTAGCACATGTGCCACACATATATGTGTGTGGCACCCACAATGCAAGCAGCCCATGACCATTGTGGCAATGGGGCCTAAACCCCCATCATCACAGTGACCAAAAGGCAAGTGTGGGGTCCATAGCTGAAGCACATTTTGACCATTGTGGCAATGGGGTCTAAACCCCCATCATCACAGTGACCAAAAGGCAAGTGTGGGGTCCATAGCTGAAGCACATTTTGACCATTGTGGCAATGGGGTCTAAACCCCCATCATCACAGTGACCAAAAGGCAAGTGTGGGGTCCATAGCTGAAGCACATTTTGACCATTGGGCAATGGGGTCTAAACCCCCATCATCACAGTGACCAAAAGGGAAGTGTGGGGTCCATAGCTGAAGCACATTTTGACCATTGTGGCAATGGGGTCTACACCCTCATCATCACAGTGACCAAAAGGTAATTGTTGACAAAGAAAGAGCTGCAACTGCCAAACTGCATGGATCATTCCTGGTCACAGAACCAAAAACTCATCTGTGGCAAAGTAGTGTATGTGTCCCATTGCAACATAAATTGGGGGAGCCAAATACTGCAGTGCAAATGAGACATTCCTTTGGCCATGTGCAGACAAACAACACCCATGGGGGCTGAGACCGTCAACAGTCATCAATGACACAATGACAGAAGTGACCATCAGAATGCAGACCCACATATTTGCACCAATGGGCACACAAATGCAGATACCCTGTGGAGACAGCAGATGTGAGGTGAACAGATACCATACCATGGCAGCAATGGGACACACAAACCATGATCACTGTGCTGACCGATGACCTAGGAGTCCCAGGGACAGCAGGGGAAACACACCAAACAACATACAGCCAATGGCACACCCAAGATATGCCAATGCAGTGGTGCAGATGCACAAACACAAACAGGCAGACCAACACTGTCATCATACACAGCAGGTGAGGGGTGGGGGTGCCAGTGTCCCCAGGCAACAACACAACACATGAGGAGAGCTGAATACCAATCATACAGATGTGCATACACTGCCACACTAAGGTAACTCATGGATCCAAATCCCCTATGTGGGCAAGCAGGCATTGACAGGTGAGAGGGAGCACAAAACACACATGTCACACAGGCACGTAGGAACAACAACTGACACAGCAAGTCACAGACACACCACAGCACCACCCCCAGGGCCCCCACAATGTGGTGACCCTGGGCTGAATAAAAATACCACTGTGATGACAAAGCTAAATGTCGTTCACACTGTGAACCACAGTCAGGTGTCCTGAGCAACAAACTACCATCACACCTACACAAGCACAAATCAATCAGCATGGCCAGTAAGCCAAGGCCAACATGGAGGCAGGGGACTAGCCGGGCAACAACTCTCATCTGCACACACTCAACACCACACCCTCGACCTCCAACAATGTGCAGCAGTGAAGTACACATGCACTGGTGACATTTCACATGCACCCATGACTATTCCAGGGTGGTGGGTGGGAACCAAGGTGTAGAAACACATCACACATGGACACTCAACAAGACTCCTGAATGTCTGACACACTGCACACTACGCTGTACATGGACATGACGGCAATACCACACCGACCAATGGGATCCCAGCCACAGTCACACACCAATGAAGAAGCCAAGGTCACCCACAAAGAACACACATAGACAACAACCAACATTGCAGCCCGGACCCTAAGGAGTGCCAGCAGTCACACACACAACGTGTCACAATCACTGAAAGATAACACAAACTGGAAATCACATGACAGGGGCAAACAACAAGTGCCAAAGGGAAACCTGACTGTGACCCATCTGCGTCAGCACACAAACTCTGCCCTGACAGCAAACACACCTATGGGTGACACCCTGATGACCAGTAATGTGCCATGCACCCACATCACAGAGAACACAGGGAGAAGACTTTGGGGGAACATAGCTCAAGTCAGCAAGCATCACAAACAGGTACAACACTAGGGATCACAGCATGCGCAGATGAATGGAAGTGAACACACAGACATGCACATACAACACACACCTTGGGCGCAGGCAATGTCACACGTGTACACACTGCCATGAGGGGACTCCACTCCTGTGTGAGGAAAGCTGTGCCATATGTTGCCTCAGTAGGGCCCCATCATGTCAGCTGAGCACTTGGTCACACAATCAACAATTAGCACCAAATGAGGGCTCCCATCACATCAGCCTGGTCATGGATGTGCCAACGGAATCATCAGCACAGATCCAACACACTTGTATAGCAATGTTGCACTGACTACACGGATGAGTCCCTCCCCATTGATGCCCAAACCTGCATGTCCACTGGAGATGGCAACACGGTCAGGGAAGTAGACAAATGCAACGATGGCAGGCACAACAGATGTGCAGGGGTGGAAGCCACAGATATGAAATTGCCAATGTAAGTAGGAAACCCATTGCCAAATACTGAACACATGACACCCTCAGATGCTGCTATTGATGACATGGATACACCACATGATAGGACACATTCCCCCTGGACCACATGGGTTCCTGCACAGTAACACTTCATAATCATGAGACCAGATATCACCATCACTGCAGCAAGGGCATGGTTAGCTGCACCAACAACATGTACATCTGAAGCATGAGCACTAGAGAAAAGAAAGTTGCTTTATTCAGCATATGTGTTGAGGCCAAACGAAGTCCTGAAAAAGAGCAAAGGCCAATGGCCAGTCCATTGTCAAAGTTCAAACAGGGTGACACTGGCAGATGTCACCCTACGCATGCCTGCACAATACCAGGGACAATCCACTAGGAGGGGCAACCGGGGGCAGGCCAGGCACCGCAGGGACAGGATCAGGGCTCACCAGGGGGAGTCAGGGAAGGGGTGGTGGGTGCTGGAGAGCCACTGACAACTGCAGTGGAGGTGTCTGACATGGTGTGTGCCGGCACAACTGGGGGCATGACACAGATGTCGTGGGTGCCGGCACAACTGCAGTGGACCCTGCAGATGGGGTGGACAGGTCCGCCACTGCAGTGCCCAAGTCAGACAGGGCGGTAGTGGACTCCACTGCAGTGCCTACCTCCAGGGGAGGAGAATGGGGAACAGGCAAGGTGGGTTGGACAGAGGGGGGGACACCCTCACCACATCAGTGGCACAGACAAGCGCAGCGGGGGGTGTGGTGCTGGGAGAGCAAGTGGCAGGGGGAGAAGGCCGGAGCATCTTGGGGATGGTATATCTGTGGGTGGGGGAACCTGGGGCAGGGTGTGGTGGGGGCACCTGTGCAGTGGGGGCCTGAGGGATGGAGGACGGAGACCTTGTGCCTGAGCTGCAGGGCGGTGGCGGGGTCTTGCTCTTAGCACTCCGGGGGACTTGCGGGTGGGGGCCTCAGTCCGTCTGCGCCTGGGGGAGGGTGTCCGGGGGCGAGGGGCACTCTGCTCCGTGTGGGTGGGCTTCCTCTTCCCCCGGGATGCTGGAGCAGCTTCATCGGTGGGGAAGAGGCCGAGGTCACAGAGGAAGAGCTGCTGTGACTTTGGGGTTGCAGGTGAGGCAAGGGAGGGTGCTTTGGAGGGAGAGGGAACTGAGGACTGCGCAGTGCATGTGGATGCGTGTGTGTGTTCCAGGGCCCCATCCCCTGTGAGTCTGGCTTCAGTCCCCTGAATGTGCGTGCGTGTGCGTTTTGTCATTGGCGTGTGTGTCAGTGTGCTGGATGTGTGTGTGCTGGTGTGTGCCTGTGCCAGTGTGTGTGTGCCTGGGATGGGTAAGGTGCTGGGGAGTGTGGATGGAGCAGAGGCAGGAGGGGTGAGGGACCGTTTGAGGAGGGACACTGCTGCCGTCAGGGAGGAGTCCATGGACCTATTGCCCCTCTGTAGGTCAGACATGCCCGATGAGATGCCCTCCATGAACGACACCAGCTGAGTCAACAGCGCGGTGTGCGCATGGAGGACACTCAGCATGGCTGTCTGCCCTACATGGAGCTGGCGAAGGAGGTACACAGACTCCTCACTCAGGGCAGCAGGGGACACAGGGGCAGGGGGTGCGGTGCCTGGCCCAAAGGAGACACGCTCCCGGACATGGGAGCCTCCACGGACCTGGGGAATGGGAGCCGATGGGAGGGCGGTGGTGGTGCTGGTGGTGGCGGGGACAGCAACACTAGCTGGGGTGTGGTGGCTGCTGACACCCGCCTCCACAAGGGAGTCATCCTCCGAGTTGCTCTGGTCCTCAGCTGAGGTGGATGCTGCTGAGGACTCCTCGGTGTGGCTCCCCTCGCCCTCCGTGCCACTGGGTCCCTCCGACCACTCCTCGGCTGCTGACCCAGTCTGGCTCTCCGGCTCCTCCTGGTCCGTGGAGCTGTCCCCTTCCGTGGCCGTGGATGTATCTGCAAACAATGGGGAAACAGACAGACATCAGTCACCTGCACCATAACGCACACACCACTGTGAGCACAGCACATCACAGAGCAAGCCCTGGCATCATTAGTTGTACATTGCTAAAAGTGCCCTAATTGAACAGGAGAAGTCAATTGTCAGTCTGATGCCAAGCATGGCACTCACATCCCACATGACCTTGCACCCATCTGTCTGGTGTCTGTTGGATTGCAACACCCCAGTGTTGACACATGCACCAAGTACACAGTAGTTGGACAGTGCAGAGGACACGGTGTGGACACATCACAGCTCTTGCCACTGAGTCAGTACAGGTTTACGGATGTAAGGGATGCCCAGAGTCAAATAGGAAATGCATGTGATGCATACCAGCGACAGACACCATGATGCACCCATGTCCTGATAGCCAGCGCCACTATGGTGTGCATGTAGCACATGTCACTCCCCTGCAGGATCACCAATCAGTAGACACATGCCATGGCGGAGGCATGACTGCAAAGTCATACATCACTGTCTCAGTGATGTATGACTTTGCAGCCAGACAACAACACTCTGCACTGTGTCACAATAGTAGGTCATGGGGAATGCAAGTCCTGGAGCTGCACAAGTGCACATGTACATCCCCCCACAACACATCCTCTTAACCCTCATCTGTCCAGGTCATACCTATTGGACATATGGGAGACCTGTGACACTACCCTCTGAACCTGAGCCCCTCACACTCTGCTGTGCATGGGGAACAGCTGCCTGAACTTCACATTTACATGCCCCAGTCTGCATGGGCAGCTGATCAGACACCTATGTGTCACACAAGTATCGTCTCCTATGGTCACATCTCCAGTGGCATGCTGAGCCCCTACCAAGAAACTCCACAGCAGTCCTGGCGACTAATCCACAGCACACTGACACAGAGGCAGACACCTGAGGGGTCAAATCACTGTGCACAATGTGTCCTCTGATACACGGGAGTGGGAGTACAGAGTGTATTGTATGGCCTGGAGTAGGCATGACTGTCCAGCCCCACATGAATGAGGGATGAGCCCTGGACTGTAGGCAGCTGGCTAAGTATGTGTGACACACGTCATATACATACTCCTGGGGCCCAAACATTGTTCCCACCCGCAGCATGGGTGTGTGCCAGGTACCCCAGCCACATGTGGTGGATCAGCTCAGCAATTGGACCACAGATCAAAGTAACACGCTGAATACATGTCAGAATACAGGCATTGTGTAAGCAATGGACCCACCCATGATGCCCACCACAGAGTCAGGGAAACAGATGCTGTCTCCCACCTTGAGTCAAGCAAACTGCAAGGACACAGTCCTAAGTGACAGAATTCCCTGCATGTAAGGGCCACACCTGGGTATCAGATGAGGAGTGGGCAGTGCACAATAGAGGGACATGGCTCCTGGACAACATGACTGCTGTACTGTGGCAGTTCAACCTGGCCCGAGGAGGGCACATAACATGTTAGACAGAGTACACAGTGCAGTCTTTGACTCACCCCCTCCTTGCTGCTCTCTGGCCTTCAGCTGCCCATCCAGGTCTGGAAAGACCACCGCCAGGATCCTGAGCATGTGGGGGGTCAGGGTCCGTGTTCCGCCCCTCCTGCGAGGAGGCGACAGCTTCAGCTGGACCCGTGCAATCCTCCGGGTCCAGCCCCGAAGGTCCTGCCACCTCTTTTGGCAGTTGCGGATCCGGCGCTTGTAGACCCCCACGGACCGGACAGCCCGGACGATGTCCTTCCAGATCTCATGCTTCCGATGGGCAGAAGCCTGTCAGGATGACAAAGTGATAAGGCCATTACTACACATGCAACATATCCGTGCATGACACAGTTGCATATACATGTCGCAATCACAGGGGCACATGGTGTACCCAGGCAGTGCACGGCTGCCCATGGACAGTTTTCCAGAAGTCACTACATGGTATCATAGCATGGGGAGTAAAACCCTGTTCAGAAGCACTGTCACTGCACCATACCTGTCCAGTGCAAGTCACTACACACTATGGGGGTGACAACTACTCAGTGAGCCTGCTAGCCAGTGGTGTGCTGACTCTCAGCCTTGCTAGTCAGACAAAATGCACATTCAGAAAGGCAGTGCACAGAACACTCACCTGCTCCCCTGGTGTCCCATACAGCTTGCTGTACTGTGGAAGTAGGCTGTCCAGCAGGGCCTGGTTCTCTTCAAGGCTGAAGGCTGGGGCTCTCTCCACAGTACGTGCCATTGCAGGGTCCAGAGGGGCAGAGACAGCAGCAGTGCAGTGGCAGATGTCGTCCTGGAGCATGTAGTGCAGGCAAGTGGGCTCTCAGGGGAACATGCAGCAATATATATGTGCTGGAGAGGCAGATACTGTCCCTTGTGTCCAAAGTGATAGGTCCAAGTCGTTTGCATCTTCTGAATCTGGCCAATCCATGGAATAGCAGCACCAAAACACGCCCACAGCATCCTTCAAAATCTTCAACTTCATGACATACATGATTTTGCAACATTGTTGTGGGTGACCAACTGATTTTCCAGCAACCGACTCGTTCGAATATTCGAAAACGCGTCCGTTGCCAGGCAAGCCCATTGTCAATGGGTGCGCACCGATCGGTCCATTGAGGTACAACGCGCACAGGGGTACAACGCGTACCCGCACACATTGAATGCAATGGGCCGGCCGGAGGCACCGATCGGTCCATTGCAGTACAACGCGCACAGGGGTACAACGCGTACCCGCACACATTGAATGCAATGGGCCGGCCGGAGGCACCGATCGGTCCATTGCTGTTCAACGCGCACAGGGGTACAACGCGTACCCGCACACATTGAATGCAATGGGCCGGCCGGAGGCACCGATCGGTCCATTGCAGTACAACGCGCACAGGTATAACGCTCCGCACACATTGAATGCAATGGGCCGGCCGGAGGCACCGACGGTCCATTGCAGTACAAGCGCACAGGGTACAACGCGTACCGCACACATTGAAAGCAATGGGCCGGCCGGAGGCACCGATCGGTCCATTGCTGTTCAACGCATCACTGTACATGTGACTGGCATATGTCAGCATGCCTGTCTCAGATGGACATATGCCAGCCACAGATAGCTCCCAGGGAGTGAGGGGCACACCTACATCACGACAGCCTGTCCAAACCTTATCATAAGGCATGTAAGGCTGCATTTCCTATTGTGTGTATGTTGGTGTACATTTTGTCCTGTGGGTGTCACCTGTGGGCAGCCACCCCCAGGCTGTGCACGTGTTAATGGGGACAGGATCCTGGGTGTTACGTGTACGTGACCACTGTGATGTGCAACTGTTCATATCTGTGCATGTGCCATGGTCACATTTCACAGTGGTGTTTGTGTATGTCATGTCACATACCCCGTGAGTCCCATGTGGGACGGTATGTTTGAGCCAGGGTGTCCCAGTGGCACAATAGTGATGGCCCTCCACAGTCTTTGTGCATGTAGTGTTTACAATGTCTCTGATTTCATGTGCACAATGGGAGACAGTCTCCACATCCACGTTGTGTGTGCATGGACTCTGATGTTGTGCGTGTGTGTCACAGACGTCCATGGCTCTCCTGCCATGGCAAGTGTGGCCACTACCTGTGGGGGTCATGTTTGTTTTGTTGTGGTGTACACATGATACTCCAGGTGATGCCAGTGTCCATGTGGCATTACAGGGTCCCTGGGAATGTGCCTGTCGTTGAGCTGTGGTGCCTGGGGCACATCTGTCCTCACATGTCACTGGGGGGTGACTGTGACACAGCATCATGATATCCAATGGGCCAACCTGGGACAAATTGATGCCACCTGTAGGACCGTGTTGACAGATGTTGGCCATGTATGTACCATACATGTCGTTCCGGTACTGCACACTTCATGTAGTTGTGCCTCATGATGATGTATGTTGGGATCTTGAGTGTGTTCAATGCCGCATATGTGGGGTGACTGACGATCTTGCTTACTTCTCCTCTGCACTGCAGGGCTCCTGCTGTCCATCGGCCATTCCCAGACCTGGCAACGATGGTGGAACGGGACAGCATCCGACGGTACCGCTTCACCAGGCAGCTGATTGAGGATTTGGCAGTGCAGTTGTCCCCACATTTGCAGCCTGGCCGGCCGTATCCTACAGCGCTGACCCCCAAGGTGAAGGTGATGGCAGCCCTACACTTCTTTGCCACCGGTACCTTCCAACATACTGTGGCGTCTGCTGGTGGGATGTCACAGACCATGTTCAGCCGTGTGCTCCGCGATGTTTTGGCGGCAATGTTGCTCTTCCTGAACCGGTACATCTATTTCCCTAGACTGCGACGACTCACTGACGTGAAGAGTGACTTTTATGCCCTGGGGAGGATGCCGCATGTCATTGGCTCCATTGATGGGACACATGTGGCTTTGGTACCACCACAGGCCCAGGAGCAGGCCTACAGGAACCGCAAGCACTACCACTCGGTCAATGCACTGGTGGTGTGTCTTGCAGACATGACCATCACACACGTGTGTGCCCGTTTCCCTGGTTCAGCACACGATGCCTTTGTGATGAGGAGTAGTCGCATCCCCAGGTTGATGGCACAGATGCAGAACCAGCGTGCCTGGCTTGTCGGTGTGTACTGACTTTGTGCCATTGTGTGTGATCTGATCTGTAGTATTCCGCCCACTTTTCCAAGTCAGCTGATGTGCACTTGTCTGTCCGTAGGTGACTCGGGATACCCCAACATGCCGTGGTTGCTGACACCCCTCAGGAACCCTGTGACACCTGCCCAGATGCGCTACAATGAGGCACATGGTCGGACCAGGAGAGTGATTGAGCGGACCTTTGGTCTCCTGAAGAGCCGCTTCCGCTGCCTGGACAAGACCGGAGGGTCCCTCCCATATGCCCCTGCGAAAGTGTGCAAGATTATCATCGTCTGCTGCATGCTCCACAACCTGGCAGTGCGGAAGGAGTTGCCTCTCATCCAGGATGACGATGACCAACATCCGCCACCTGTGGAGGATCCTGGCCTGGAACACGATGCCAGTGACGATGATGATGATGATGGTGATGGTGATGTCCGCACACAGCTCATCACCAACTTCTTTAGCTGAATGTGAGTATCCTGAGGTGTCATGTCAATGATGTGAGTTGGCATGATGTGTGGGTGGTGCTCTGGTGCTGTTGGAGTGTGTCCATGGGCTACTTGACTGGATGTGTGTTGCGATGTGTGCTTACAGGTGGGCTGTACTCCCCAACAGTGTTCACATGCTAACTTGGTTCTGGGTGGGTATCTTGTAACATGTATTGTGCATGAGTTTTGCTGTTCTGTCCTGTACTCCATTGCTTTTGACTGTGTGTCATTTCTGTCCTTCACAGGGTACTTTCAGATTCGTTTGGTCAACTGTGTCCACCGACAACGTGATTGCACATCCAGGCTGGTAGCTGTTGTGTCCCTACAGGTGATGTGCGCCACACCCATGGACTTCCTTCTGTCTACAGTTGTTGACTGTGTGCCCGCTACCAGGTGGGGTTACCTTGCATCTGTAGTGGTTACGGCATGTTGCTACTGTGTAATAAACCTGTGCTTCACTTAGTGATGTGCGTTGTCTGTGGTCACACATTTGACTGCCATTTGCTTACTGCACCTGTGGGCTACTTGACTACAACTGGGAATGGGTGTGGTGTCTGTGCATTGCACCGTCTTCCCTGGCAACATCAGTGTAGGCAATGAGTCAGATGGCCTAGGTGTGTATGTGTTGTGTAGCCCTGGTGGTGTGTCTCCCTCATATGTGTCACGTTGCCTGTACTCACATGCCTGTGTTGTCCTTGCTGTTGCAGTTCGCATACACAGTGTAATTTTGTTGTTCATCATCCCCATAACAGCACCCACGTTGGAATCACGACAGAGGCAAGTATGGTGTATTAGTGTGTTTATTGTGATACATCTGTGATAATAGTGCATAGGATGGATTGTGCTGTACATGAATCTTGCAATCCCAAGTTCCTAGATGAATAGAAAGTCCAGGTAGACAGGATCCCCAGTATCGGGGCCACAGTTGTCTGACACATTGTTCCAACTTGTACTCCCCATGCAATGTGTGGGAGTAGTGTTGCCATCAACAGGGTGAACAGTCTGTGCACAAAGGCGAAAATCCAGAACAGGTTCAGGCTTCCTGGGAGTTGCGCTTGGCCATCAGCCTCTCACTTTCCCCTCCTCGGACGACCCCTCTTCTTGGGGGGGGCCCTCAAGTGCAGGCTGCTGCGGTGCAGGGGACTCTCCGCCAGAGTCCTCCTCCCTCCCTGTGGCAGTTGCAGTTTGTTCGGTACCAGATGTTGTTGGCACACAGGGAGGTGTGGACTGGTTGCTGTTCATCTGGCGGAGGCATTGTAAAATGTCCCTGTGCACCGCCGTCATCTCATGTAGTACATCCCACTTGGACTCCACGCGGGTCATGTGGGAGTCCACACGTGACATGTGGGAGTCCACACGTGACATGTGTGACTCCACATGGGACATGTGGGAGTCCAAGCGGGCATGATGGGCAGCCTGCTGCTGTTTGATGTCTCTGAGGAGCCCCACTACCTGGCTGAGCTCTCCGGTGCTGGACTGGTACGCATCAGCTATGCGTACCAGTTGTGGGTCTTCATGCACACCAGCAACGTCTGCAAGCAGCGACCTCTGTCTCCCACCCCTCCCACCACCCCTGCTGACATGTGCAGTGTGTGCAGTTGCACGCACAGATAACCCTGGTCCACCTCGGGGGTTGGTGGTGGTGGTGGTGTCCATGGCCCCAGGTTGGTCCAGGGTCACTGCGCTGGTGTTGTTCCTTATTCTGTCCATGTCGGCAGGGATGGTATTCGTGGTGACAGTCGTTGGAGGGGTGGGTGCAGGGGGTGCAGCTGGTGGACCTGCTGGTGCTGCAGCTGGTGGTCCTGCTGGTGCAGCATGTTGACTTGCACCGGATGTGCCAGGTTGTTCTTCATCGTCCGAGGAGGACAGAGGCTGTACGACGCCAGTGAGCTCGGCATCCTCTTGAGCCTGGGACTGGGACTCCTCAGCGTCTGCTGCTGTGTCCCTATCATCACCTGTTTTTGGGAGACACAAACAATGTATGTCATGTTTCTGCAGGCATCAGTGGTTGACACACCTGACAGTTGTGACTGTGCCTCGGGGTGCGGGCCTGTACATTGTATTGTCCTAAGTCGTCACAGTCAGGGGTTGATATTGGTGTGGCACATTGTCCTGCATTATTTGGGCATTTCTATGTATTCTCTGGGGTGTGAACATGGTCTGCATTGATTGTGTTTGGTTGACAGCCAGACCTCCTTCCCACCCACCCACCCACCCAGTCAGTTATCCCACCATGGAACGTGCTTGCATTGCAGGGAGTGTAAGTTGTCTCTCAGGATGTCAGTCAGAGGTGTCCTGCTGTTTGTTGGTGCACAGTTGGCAGCAGGGCCTTGTGCTCCCCACAGCAGTAGCCAGTGTCAGCCATCTTGTGAGTCCTTCTCCACTCCCTGTGATGTGAGCATGGTTCAGGGTGGTGTTGATGGGACAGTTGTGAGGCTGAGCAATGTCTGTGACTACCACTCCCATCATGCTATTGCCTCCACCCCCTTCCCAGCATGCCCATGCTTCCTTCCTTTTGACTCTGCTTCCCTGTGGGGTGGGCTGGCTGTGCTGACAGGATGGCTGGGAGTGTTGTCCTGGCAGTTGTTTGGCTAAGAGTCCCAAGAGTGTCCCTGTGCTTCACACAACATAACCCAGGGTGGTGGTGCTTTGTGGGATCTTGTGTTAGGATGGAGGGCATTGCATTCTACCAGGTGGGTACTGTGGAGTTTGTGTTGGGGGGGTGTGAGGGGAGGTGCTGGTGACTATGGTCAGTGCTGCAAGTCCCCCTTCCCACCCAGCCAGCCGGATATCCCACCATGGAACGTGCTTGCATTGCAGGGAGTGTAAGTTGTCTCTCAGGATGTCAGTCAGTGGTGTCCTGCTGTTTGTTGGTGCACAGTTGGCAGCAGGGCCTTGTGCTCCCCACAGCAGTAGCCAGTGTCAGCCATCTTGTGAGTCCTTCTCCACTCCCTGTGATGTGAGCATGGTTCAGGGTGGTGTTGATGGGCCAGTTGTGAGGCTGAGCAATGTCTGTGACTACGACTCCCATCATGCTATTGCCTCCACCCCCTTCCCAGCATGCCCATGCTTCCTTCCTTTTGACTCTGCTTCCCTGTGGGGTGGGCTGGCTGTGCTGACAGGATGGCTGGGAGTGTTGTCCTGGCAGTTGTTTGGCTAAGAGTCCCAAGAGTGTCCCTGTGCTTCACACAACATAACCCAGGGTGGTGGTGCTTTGTGGGATCTTGTGTTAGGATGGAGGGCATTGCATTCTACCAGGTGGGTACTGTGGAGTTTGTGTTGGGGGGGGTGAGGGGAGGTGCTGGTGACTATGGTCAGTGCTGCAAGTCTCCCTTCCCACCCAGCCAGCCAGCCAGATATCCCACCATGGAACGTGCTTGCATTGCAGGGAGTGTAAGTTGTCTCTCAGGATGTCAGTCAGTGGTGTCCTGCTGTTTGTTGGTGCACAGTTGGCAGCAGGGCCTTGTGCTCCCCACAGCAGTAGCCAGTGTCAGCCATCTTGTGAGTCCTTCTCCACTCCCTGTGATGTGAGCATGGTTCAGGGTGGTGTTGATGGGACAGTTGTGGGGGGGCAATATGTGTGACTGCGACTCCCATGATGCTATTGGCTACACTGACTTGGCCAGCATACGCTGAATTCCTTCCTTTGAGTGGTCTTCACTGTGTGTTGGTGTTGTTGTGGTGGCTACATGTGTGGATGTGTGTGTTAGTTCTATTTGTGCCACTGCCTAGCTGTAGTTGTGGTTGTGTTTGTACATGTGTTGGCACAGTTGGATGTGACTTTTTTGATGGCATGTGTTGTGTTTATCTGACTGACATACACATTTTGGGATGATTCTGTTCTAGTTGCTGTGTAATTGCTATGAGTGCATGGTTTGACTCCCCCTTGACAGTGATGTGTGTGTTTTGTGGCAGTTTATTGTGTACATTTGTTGTGTACTCACCAGGCTCTGGGATGTCCTCTAGTCCATATACGCTCACTGGCGGAAGGATGGCCCGCACCTTCTCCTCCCAGGGCCTGAGGTATACTGGCTTGGCAGGAGGGCCACTGCCGGTGTATTGGCTCAGGTGGTAGTCTTTCTTGAGCAGCTCCCGGACCCTCCTGCGCACGTCATACCACCTGTTCTGGATGTCCGTCTTTGTGCGCCGACATGGTGATTGGGCGTTCACCCTGTTGATGATCCTCTCCCACATCTTGGTTTTCTGCGACATGGGGGTCTGTTGGACCAATGTGCCAAACAGCTGTGGCTCCACCCTGAGGATCTCGTCTACCAGGACTTCCAATTCACAATCTAGAAACTTGGGATTCTTCTTGGGGGCATGGTGATGGTTGGTGATGGTGGGTGATGTGTGTGTTGGTGTGCAGGTGAGGGTGTGTGGGTGTGTGTTGTGCTGGGTGTATGTGAGGTAGGTATTTGTTGGTGTGCTGCTGGTGTGTGGCTTGTGTGAGGGATGAGCTGTGGGTGTGTGGTTGCTTTCTCTTGGGTGCTGGCAGTGGAATGGCATTTGCAAAGGCTCATGGTAGTGATTTGTGTCCTTTATATAGGTGGAGTTGTTGGTGTGTCTTTGTTCTCTGTCCCCACCCCCCCAGTATTTATTGGCTTGGTAATTGCTTGTTTGGCCTTTTTTGGTTGATTTTTCCTTTGTGCTGTTTGTGTATGTTGGAAACGTTCTTGTGACCGAGTCGGACCCTGCATTGGTCTCGTACGGTGTTTTCCGTTTCGTTCACGCTGTGTTTGTGCAGTTTTGTATGCTGCGTACGCGTCGGTCGCGGTGTATTGTGTTGCTTCGGCTCGGTTTTGTATGCGTGTCGGTCGTACGGCTTGTCCTCCGTCCGACTCGGTCGTGTTTTTCGCGCCTTGCATCGTACTTTGCAGGTTGGAGTTGGCGGGTACGATTCGGTCGGATTTGTTCCGGGTGCGTGTCGGTCGGTTGGATTCGCGTGTTTTTCCGGCCGGATTGCTATTTTCCGAGCGGCTCGGTCGGTCGGCTTGGTTTCCTGACGTGTCGGTCGGATTTATCGCGGCTTGCATCGTACTTGGCGTGTCGGGCGCCACTGGTACGTGTCGGTCGGTATTTTTTCCGGATCCGAGTCGGTCGGTGCTTTTTCCGGCCCGAATCGGAATCGACCCCTCAGTGGTTATTTTACTAAATGATTGTGAAACTGGTAATTGGTTATTGTGATTTAGCTGGTCTTAATCACTATGAACTGATTTCTTACTAGATGATCCATCGACAAAACAATGAGCAGGAATATCTTAAGAAATAACTAAGAAAGTGATAGGTTAAGGTAATAAGGTATCCCGGCTCCTTCCAGCGGTACATCATGATGTTTTTCATTTAGTTTTCCTATTCTCCTAGGAGTATAGAATTTCGTAAAGGTGTAGAGGAAATCCAGGTGTGTGTGTGTGTGATAGGCGATGTTATGGGCCCCATCGTCATGTGGATGTGAGGAAATATAAGTCGCCCCTGGATGACCGATAAGTGACCTAGGAGGAAAATAGTTTTTATTGTATCCGCTGCATCAGGTTAGCTATTTATTGCATGATAAAATGTAACACCCACTATATTGACTACAGCTATATGGTTAAGGTACATACATGTGGAGTTCATAGTAAATCTATACCTCCCTATACATACTTACCTTGATGATATGGCGACAGTTGATATAGTTGGTGTAATATTTTTGTGAGTTATTACTGACATCGCTATTGTAACATACAACAGTGCTTATGTGATAGCGTCCACTCACTAAAATCACAGTGACTGTGAGTAACCAATCTGTTTGAATATATTGAGATTTGGGCATCCTTTGATCTCAGGCGTACATGGTAATAACATGTCAATATGTAAGGAGGGCAAGTACTGATTTTCACGGGTACACATAAAATGGTGGATCATACTTCTTGTGAATAATGGCACAACACTGACAGATGGGGTTACAGAGAGCTGTCGTCAAAGTGGTAACATTTTTCCAAGAGGGATTCGACTCTGCCTTTCATTTCAAATGAGAATTTAAAATTATATTTCCCCATAAAGTATTACTTTAAACTGAACAAGGAGAGTGTGGAAGAAATCGAAAGGGACAATGCAGTCCAAGTTATGGGTGCACTTGAGGTGCAATAGATGCAAGAGATGTCACACCAGAGAGGCAGTAGATACAACTCATGGTGTTTTGACAAGGGCAGTAGGTGTAAATTATGAACCCTGTGCATTGGAATACCACAGAAAGACTTGCATCATTGCACTAAAGTAGGCATACAGCATATACACACAATTTTGGTCGCATAAGAGGCCAATGGTCCTCTGCTAGGGGCAATAACCGTGGGGATTCCAAGTTCCATACTGGATTTGAATGGAGGTTGTTCATTGGTCTTTCCTACTTATTAAAGTTCCATACCCAACAGCTAGTTATATAAGAGCGTTATATGAGCCTGGCATATAAAGAATTACAGCAAATTTCATATTATAGTCTGTGATTTGAAAACTTTAATTAGTCTTATACAGTGGTTCAGCACTTTGGATACCTCAGGGACGCTCAGCTCAACTCCACCTCATCTCTTGGTAAAGTCCAGTCTGACTCCGCACTTCAACAACAATGCTCAGACTCACTCGTCCTGTGCCTGATGTTGCTCAGGCTCAGGACGGGTGATGAGCGCCAGACTCATCCAGTTATTGGTCACACCCAATCGCATTCAACTCTAGATAAAACCCACTCTCAGACCTCAATAGCAAGCAGACTAAAGGCTAGATTCTGCCAGGGCTCTTTTCTATCTCACTAATAAATTCAGTATGTGTGAGTGATATTGCACAGACTTGCCCAGTGCTTGATTCCACCCATGCCCATTCTGCTCTGAATACAGTCTATAGTAACCCTATTCTGGAAGCGCTCTTTTCTGGAAGGTGCATAGAATCATTCTTCTTTGGACAACACTAAGCCCACTCTGCTCTAGTTATTGGCCAGACTCATTCTTATCTATTCTCCAGGCTCATGCTGTTCTAAGTAGTTCCCGAATTTAATCTGCTCTGGAAAGCGCCAATCCGCGTTTGCACTGGACATCACCCAGGCCTCCTCTGCTGACGACAGTATACAAACTCTCTGTGCTCTGGACTGGACAGCACTTGTGCGAACTCTGATCTGGTGAGTGCTCAGAATGGTCCTACTCTGGACAGCACCATGATCCACTTTGGCACTAGGGAGAGGCCAGACACACTCTACTGTGGCAGAGGCCAGATCCAGCCCCTCTTTTGGATACCCCAAGACTTGCTTCTGGCCCAGACACATTCGGTACTCAGTTATGCCCATTTCAGAATGATTAGCGCTGTACTATTTAAATCATTCCAACATAACACATAACAGCATTAACTGCAATTGATCAAAGATCTATAATAAAAAACCTTGTTTCTGTGCTGGTTTCGGTTTCCCTTTATATATCACAGCAAGCATGTACACACTTGCATGCATTTTTAAAATAGGGCTAGGAAGATAGATTTGTGAATATTCCAATCTGCTGTCCACAGAGATCAAGCATATGGTAAAAAAGAGTGTAGATCTGAAACCAGTATTTTTACATTGGTACTCTCCTTCACATGTATATATTTTAAAATTCTAAAGCAAACTAAAATTAACCTTTTAATAATGGTATGTGTAAGAAAGTAGGATCTGCTTCAATGGTTACCCCCACTTTTTGCTTGATGTAATGCTGTTTATGACTATTCTGACTGGGATCCTGCTAATCAGGATCCCAGTCTATCTGCTCTCTCCCTAAATCGTTGTGTTGAGTACTTAGGTACATTCCAGATTGGATACAGGGGTACCTTTATCAGTCCCTAGTATATGGTACCTAGGTACCCAGGGCATAGGTACCCCAGAGGTTTCTCATGGGCTTAAGCATGCATTATGCCACCCATAAGAGACCATGCAAAATGGAACTACAGGCCTGTGTAAGTTGGTGCTTGCACCACTTACTTAAGATATAGGTTTCCTATGTCTAAGGGTCACTGCACTTAAAACCTATGTCACCCCTATAGCAGGCCTTTGCAATCCTGAAGGCAGGGTGCTTGGTTCTAAGTGAGAGGGTGCCCCTGCATGAGAAGGACACCCCTGCAGCCTACGGAGTCCATTCTCCCGGGTTGTCAGTGAAGCAGCCATATACTCTATAGAGGGGCACCGCGTAATTACGCAATGACCATCTCAAAAACGGCTGCAATGAATCCTATCATGTTTGGTATCAAACATGTTGGAATCATACCCCGGTGTGGTAGGCATGATTCCAAGCACTGGAAGAGCCCTCTGTTAGGCTCTCAGTGTTCCCGGTACCAGCCTTCTTAACCCGGACAGCACAAAATGGTTGCTGCCGTCCAGAGACACGATTCTGCCCTCCTGCTGCTGAGCCAAGCTCGAGCAGGGGAAGGCAGAACAATAGACATCCTGTCACAGGGAGGTGTGACCACGTCCCAGACAGGATTTAGTGTATTGGGATGGGATGGGTGCGCTTGCCAGTGCCACTCAGTCTGCATGAGGGGCACATTTGGTGTCCCTGTGCATAGTCCTGCTCAAACCAGTTCTGGGAGCCATTGGCTCCCGCTGTGTCGCGAAACTGGACAAAGGACATGGGAGTAACCTACCCCCTGTCCAGACCCTCCCCTGGGAGGGTCCCCTGAATCTTCCCAACACTTTCCCTAGAGTACTTAAGGGCTTACCTGGGTGTTGGTCCCTAGATTTATCATGGGATAAGATTCAGATCAGACACCACTGCACTTCTACCGTCTGGGCACTCTGGACTTCGCTGGACTTTGTTTGGGCCTGACTTTGTCTCCCTTCCAGTCTGCTGCATCGTCTGTGCCTGTGCATCATACAGGAAACTTCCAAGGCCTGTGGAGCATCAAAGACACCTGAAGAAATCTCCCTTGGAGTGAAGGGGTCACTCCACTGCATTCGCAGACACCATAACTAAGTTGACTGGTCTGCAGATCCTGAGCTCCTCCGGACTCCGTGGGCTCTGCAACACAGGAGGTGGTTTTCCACAGCTCCTGAGGCCTGCCCTGCCCTCTCACCAAGTTTGAGGCCAGTATCCCTCTTGGGGGTTGCAATAACCGAACCCCTGTGCACCTCATCCAACTTGCAGTTACAAAGGCTTGTTGGCTCCTTTGCAAGAAGTTCTTTGGGCTCCAAGTAGCCCCAACCTCGAGCACCTCCAGTGACCAGAATCTTCAGCCACACCGCATCGTGTGCATCGTGGCCTGCATCTTTTGGTGAGCTGCTTGAGGTCCTCTCGCGACTCTTGTGCCTCCGGCCTGTGGGTCCACTTGAGAGTCACACTTGTTTCTTTTGGGCTTCTCTGATTGCTTGGGGCCTGCCCTGACTCACCTGCTTGTGGTGAGTCCCCTGGACCTTGCTGACCCCGACGTTGTTCCTTCTTTGATTACTGCATTGCTTGCCTTTGCCAAGGCTTGTTGGTGCTCCCGCATGACACCGACCCCTCAGCACTCGACATCCTTCGTGGGACAGCTCGTGCATGGCTCCTGGTCCTCCTCAGCATCGCCTGGTCCTCACAGCTGCAGAGTCAAGGTCATCGTCATCCATCCTGCAACATCCGACATCGAAGGGCATTCGTCTTCCAAGTCTCCTGGTCACTCCCAAGTGACATAGACTCTGTCCCCTCTGCTTGCAGGTACCTCTAATCAAGAATCCATCTTCGGATTCCACCGGACACTTTCGCCTCTTCCAGCAGAAGCACTTTACTGAAGTCCTCCAATGGGGTCGACGGCTGTTTCCGACACCACTTCACACGTATGCACCCGGCTTCCCTGGTGTAGGGAACGTGGGTACTAGGGTATCCATGGGTGGGGTGTCTCTCCAACCTTCTGTCTTCCACAGGGTTTCTTCAGGGTCCACTGGGTATGGTCCTTAATCTTTAAAAATCCAAATGCGACTTGCACATATAGTTGTACAGAGCACGCAGTCGTGTTTCCACACTGCACACGCTCTCTGTGGGGTCCCTATCTAGTCACCTAGGGTGGTTCCTTGGGGTCCCAGCACTTCTACGTCCTCTCGACCCGGTCTTGATCCAAGTCGTGGTTCTTATACCAATTTCTTTGTATTTGGTTTGGTCCCCTCCTGGGGCCACTGTGTATTTCGTGCTATTTACTGTGTTTCTTTGCTAAAGTATTGTTTGCATTGGGTTTATCTCTGTGTTGGAGATATTGAAACGTACTAGAGAGTGCTATATAGTAAATACATATTTTTATAAATACTTGGTGTGGTTCTTTTTCACTTAATCTATACTATAAGATTGCATTCTGGTAAAACAAGCTGCTTTACACTCCTTCTGGACTAAGCCTGAAGGCTGCTCTTCACAGATACCACTTAGAGAGCTTTCTAAGGTTGTCTAAGACCTCTTAAATCACCATAAGCATTGTCTGGACTGGTGCAAGGTGCCCACTTACATTAGTGGACATCATATACCAGGCCAGCTTCTCACAGTATGCTTATATGGAGACACAGGCAAAAAGAACAGATGATGGACTGAATGCTGAATAAATCAAACATTCACCCTGGGGAGGACGTGGCCTGGCAGTTCGAGCTGGATGGGGAGCAAGGTCGAGACTGATTTGCATATGGCTGGGTCCAAACTGGGGTGGCGTGGTGAGCAAACAAATGATGGATTTAACCTAGACCTGTGACTGGGGGTGAATGTTTGATTTGCTATGCATCCCATCCATTATTTGTGTTTTTTTAAATATGGAGACACAGATAATTTATTTTTGTTAAATATTTGTCATTGAAGATCATCAAGCAATAACAAGAGAAGCAGTATTTGCATTAGAACATAAATATCAATAATATTGAAATGTTCAAAAGAAAAACAATATACTTAATACAGATAAATGCTTATTATTGTATATAAAAAAGAGATAAAGAAAGGAAGACAGGAAAAATTAGAGGTAAAGCATGGAACAAGAAAAAAAATATATTTAATTAAGAAAGTGATGAGTGTGAGGAAAGATATGTAGTAAAAGGTAACCAATATGAATCCAATTTGATCTTCTGACGTAACATTAATGAGGAAATATTATATATTCATCACGTATAAGATTCCACCATGTTATCTCAGATAATTTAGATGCTTCTTTCCAACAAGAAAGTATCACTTTGAAAGCAAGTGCAATAAATAGTTCAAACGACAAAGACTTGGGGGATACATGCTCGAAGTCAGGCGACAGAGATCCTAAGAAAACATTCTGGAATGTCAACAATATATTGCATCAAAAAATGTTTAGGCATTTAGACCAAATAGATTTCCAAAAGTTGAGAACATGAGAGCAATAATATAATAAATGAGTCAGAGTACCATTACTGTGTAGCATGACCAACATAGTGGAGACATGGATAAGACAAAATTAGAGACACATTCTGGGGTAATACCAGCTCTATTGTAAACAAAAAAAATAGAGATTGTGTGATACCCGCAGATTTGGAGGTACTGGATATTTTATGCCAATTTGTTCCCAGAATTCTACAGAGAATGATAAGAAAAGATCAGGTTCCCATAGTATTGCAATGGAGTTTTTATGCCTCATAGAAGTAGGTGACATTACATTTTTATATATACAAGCAACTTTCGGAATAGAGTCATGGTCAATGGCATGCAAAGGTGTCAAAGACAGGAGTGGGATTGGGAGAGGATGGAAGTTATGAGTGAGTAAAAAGGAATGTGAAGCTGAGGATATTAGATCATATTCCTGTCAAAAAGAAATAGGTAGTTGATATTGCTTTGTAACTGGTGTAAAGATATGACAGAGTTATCATTCACCAATTGGCGAACAAACATAATTCCCTTCTCCTTCCAAATGTGTAAAATAAAAATATTTGTGAGGAAATTTGAGAAATTAATTGTACCAAAGTAAGGAGGATAGAAAACATTGTTGAAAATTAATCAGCTGAGAATAATGTATATATAACAAATGTTGGGAGTATTTTAAAATACGACGTTTGGACATAAAAGTACAATTTGACATATATACAACTGCTTTGAAAGAGAAATCATTCAGGAAGGACCTCTCAAATATAATCCATATTGGAATGGATGACTCTTGAAAATCATTAATCAGGGCATGAAATTGTTGAATCAAAAAGGCAGAGTGATGAAGCTTAAAATCAGGTATTCAAACTCCCCCTTCATTTTTTGGGCATTTAATTTTAGATAGGGCAATACAAGGGTGTTTAATGTTCCATAAGAATTTTGTACAAATGGAATTAATTTGTGTAAAATAAGAATTAGGACTCTTGAAGGGTAACATATAAATTGTATAAAGAATATGTGGCACAACATCATTTTAATAGTGTCTAGTCTACCTCACCATGATAAATTTAGGGGCGACCAAGATGAGAGAAACATTTGTAATTTTGATTTTAAAGTAGTAAAATTATGACTATGTGTGTTGGATATAATAGGAGAAAATCAAATACCAAAGCTTTTAATTTTGGAGGGACACCATGTAAAACTAGTGTTGGCAAACATATATTGATAGCAAAAGAACGTTAATGGTAAGATTTCATTTTTGGAAAAATTAAGTTTATATCCCAATACGCTGAAATATAAATAGACCTCCTGTATGAAAGGTTCCACGGAGGTCAAGGGATTGGGCATATAAGTAAGAACATCTTCTGCATAGGTAGATAGCTTAATTTCTAGGCAGCCTAAATAGAAATGTATTACGACAAATAATACTCAAGGAGTAGTTCTCGACAAAGAGCAAAAAGTAAAGGGGAAAGGGAGCAACCTTGTCTGGTCCCTTTATGCAAAATAAAATAAGGGGAGAAACAACCATTGATAAAAACACTAGTATGAGGGTCAGAGTATAATCATTTTATGAATTAAACACATTTTGGCCAAAGCCAAACCATTGAAGAGAGGTTAACATAAACTGCCAGTTATTATGGTCAAACGCAGAACTGGTTTGAAATAGGACCTCAAGAGGGGTATTACTCTTTTTAGCCAATGTAAGAATATTAAAAAACATCCTGGCATTATCTGTGGCAAGTCAACCTTTAATAAAACCAGATTGATTGGGTTTAAGAAGAAGGGGAACAAAGGTTTGTAGTTGGGATGTTAGAATTTTAGCAAAAATTTTGCAATCAAAATTGATTAATGACATAGGGTGATACTTTTGAAAGAGACTTGGGGATAATAACAATCAAGGCTTCTAATAAAGAGCCACTAGCCTTTGAATTTAAAAGAAAGGAGTTGAAGAGATCTAATAATTTAGGGGCAAAAAATGTTGGAAATTAATTCTATAGAAAATCCAGAAGAGCCTAGTGCCTTAGCTTTTTTAGGGAGTTGATGCCGTGTAAAATGTCTTGGAGGGTAATACCAGCTTCTAATTCTTCAAAAGTGTTGGATAGGAAAGGATGTTTAGGGAGACCATTGAAAAAATATTATATATTAATTTCTGATGGGTGGTATCTTCTATATATAATGATTTGTAGTAGGATTGGAAGGTGTTGGAGATATCAGAGTCAGAAATCACGGTGGTATTATTAGATTCATTATGACATTATGAATGGGGCCTGTATTTTTACATTCTGTTTTCATGTTTAAATAGTTAGTTAGCATTTTGCTGGCCTTATTCTGACCACCATGGAATTTAGATTTGGCTTTAAGTAAGCTGGTACATGCATCAACAGTAGCAAGTTTGTTGAGATTGGATTTATCTGTGATTAATTCATGTAAGTTAGAGGAAGATTTGGAAGAGAAGTAAGTATGTTCAAGTGTTTTAATTTGTTGTAGTAAATTGAGATATTGGGAATTTAATCTCTTCTTCCTTTTAGTAGAGTATGCTATACTGAAATACTGAAAGCCCGAAAAGAGGCTTTAAAAGCATCTCAATAGTTGGAAATGGATGTATCAATAGGGTGATTAATTTGAAAAACACCAGAATAAAAGCAGTAGCTTCAGTTATAATTCTTTTTTTATCAGAGAGTAGGACATTTTTAAATCTCCATTGACCAGTTTTGGAGTCAGTGAAGGATAAATCTAAAGAGGACAGTACTGGTGTGTGGTCAGAGATAAAAAATGGAGCCTACTTCTGATGATTGAAGAGAGGGGAGTAAGGATTTTGTAACCAAAATAAAACAATTCTAGACATTGTATGATGTACATTGGAAAAAAAAGTAAACTCACATTTATCAGGGTTACATGTTTTCAAAACATTGAATAATGGTTGAGGGGTGATGTCTGATTGGAATGCCTTATGGGATTTATCGGGATTACATTTGCACTTAGATTTCCTATCCGTAAATGGGTCTAACCATTGATTGAAGTCTCCTGCTATAATAATGTTGAAGTAAGGATCAGGTTTGACTAAACCATGGATATTAAACAAGGAAATATATTTATTATGAATAATGTCATTAACTAAAACCCATTGTCCAATAGTATCACATTCAGTTGATAATGTCTGTAAATCCAATGTTTTATGACAGAATAGCAACACCACCCCTGCGATCAATAGCCAAAGAAAAATAAACCTGACCAATCCATTGTCGTTTTAGTTTAAGCGGTTCAACGTCATTACTGTAAGTCTCCTGTAAAAAAGCAATTTGGGAGTTAAGCTTAGACAAATGAGAAAGAACCTTTTGTCTTTTAACCGGATCTCCAAGTCCACGGATGTTCCACGAGACTACGTTAAACATATTGGGAACAAAGGGAGGGGGGAACAGGTACGTGGATGATTAGATGCAAAACCGGAAAGGTAGACAAAATGAGAAAATATATTAAAAATAACAAAAAGCATGAGTGAGGCAACACAACAATATTATATGATATAAAACACTCATATACAAGGAGTAAAAAGAAGAAGAGGATAGAAGGAAGAAACAGGAGAAAGGGAATGTAGTAAAGTAGAAGAAAAGACAGATAAGGATAGGTAGCCATATCTGAGAAGAAGAGCATTGAATAGGAGCAGGGGATACAACAACACCACAACAAGAACAACAGCAGAGAGGACAAAATTAAAAATTGAAACCATACATTCAGAAATTTGGAAAATGCAAAAAAATAAACAGGTGTAACTCAAAGTTCTTAGTATTTCTGAGCATTAGTGTCCATAGCATGAGGTCTGAAGAAACATTTTTAACTTGACGGGATCATCAAAAGATCTTGAGGTGCTTTCATGAGTGATGTTGCATAAGCAAGGATGAAGGTTGCCATAGTAAATATTCAGCTGTCTCATTTGTGGTTATAGGGGAAAGGAATTCTTTTCATCTGGCATTAGTAGCATTGGAGATATCCTGAGAGATGAATATATTGTGGCCAGACCAGACAAGACAGTGTTTTTCCTTAGCAGCTTTCAGGACACGCAGAAGGTCCGTGAATTCAAGAAAGAGCATAATGATATCTCTAGGTTTAGAAGAGTTAGGACAAGGATTACCCTGACAATTTGCTAGCTGAATATTAAGAGGAGGAGCAGTAGAAAATCCAAGAAGATCTGGGAGGAATTTATTCAGGAGTTCAAGTAGATCAGGAACTTCAGGGGCTTCCGGAAGACCATAGAGGCAAAGATTATTCTGTCTATTCCGGTTTTCGAGGTCCTACATATGTAGTTTGAGTTTTAAGATTTCCTGATCAAGAGAAGGAATCTTAGTGGCCATATCCTGAAGAGAAGCAACGCGTTGCTCCGTTTCAGCCATTTTGCCCTTCATAGTAATCCAGCAGTCCTCAATTTGTTTGAGATTTTCATTAGTAGTACACATAAAAGGTTTTAAGCATCTCATCTCATCCAGGATGGTATTTAAAACTGGATTATGAGAGGAAATGATATGTAACGGACGATAATTTTTCAACCTTTTAGTTTTTGTGCTAAAAGAGGTGCTTTTAGCATGCGCAAAGAGATCGCTGGCCATTTTGACGTAATGTATAGAATGGTGAGGAGCATTCTGGAAGCATTTTATCCTGCACATAAAGGGAAGTAATGATGTGAGCAGAGAATGTAGTTCAGCAACCTTTAAAGCACCAGAACAACATTGAGACTGATTTGCCAGAATTTATTACAATAAATACAAAGCACTTTTTGAGGTGAATAGGAAAGTATAAGCAGAAGAAGCTCTTTTAGGTTAGGAGTAGAAAATAGTTTGAAGATAGAAGTGAGCTTTAAAATTGCAGTCCTCAAAGATTTTGTGTTTTCATGTAGTCCATTTCATGAAAAAAGAAAAGTGCTTAATTCAAACAGAGTGGAATGTAAGCAGCGCACTGACAAAATGGCTGCCTCTCACAATTTACCAGAAAACACCATTGAAGTGCTGAGACATGAAGAAGGTTGTACCTGAGTCAGATTGCATGATTAAAAAGGAAAACAAAAACAACCAGTGAGGCACAAGGGCATGAACAGGAATGTAGATGCAGTTTAAATGAGTGGCATTTCTGTCAGTGGGACTGGGGATGCAAGCGGCATGCAAACAAAACGGAGGTAACCCGCAAATCAGCAGAACTCACCACCGCTGCACCGAGATGTAAGGGAAGCTCCGGGAAGTACAACCGCAACACAGCCTTACTCCAAAAGTCAGGAGAAGTCCAATGGCATGTTCCAAGGAGGAAGAAACATTCTGAAAGTGGCTTTTAACACGTTATAAGCTCCACGTCGCTTCAGAGCTTGACGGGTCTGTCGCCTTCTTGCATTGCGTGGAAGCCAGTCCGGAGAACAGATAATGAACATTGACATCAAATTTAACCTTTTAAAGCAATTAGTGTGTGCCCTGCTTCTTACCAGCTATAAGGGTATTGGATTTCCACATGCTTCATTAACTAATTATCTAAATCTGGTCATCTGCACTCTGGTCAGTGAACCACATCTGTTCCCCCAAATTATAGCAGTGTCCTGGAGGCTCAGCCAAAGAAGTCAATCTGCAGAACCTGTTTATGTAGCATAGCTCCAGTGAGAGGTTCGGGACTGATGGAGCTGCTGAGTAGAGTTATCTTACCTCAGCAGCTGTGGTCCAATAAAAAGATGGATCACCCACCCCTATTCACAGATGGTGCTTGAGAGGAGGTGTTGCAACAGTAAATTGGTCCCCATTCCCATTACGTACTTGCCCTCCTCCTAAGCAGGAACTCATGACAGGACTTGCACTGAAACCAAACAATACCAACAATTAGGGAACCTGAGATTACTTTTGGTGTGTGTCCCAATATCAGCAACCAGTAAAAACGGGCCCCGCCAGGCCACCAAAAGCGTGGAGGCAGCTGTAGCTCACAGCACCTCCTGTGACAGAAGCATTTTGTAAACATACTTTACAGGCCTGTTGAACTTATTCCATTATCTTGTGCACAGCAACGCTTTGCTACCACAGGCTTCAATCAAGGTAAGAGAAATCAGCTTCTCTGAGGATGGTGCAGTGGGAGTCGGTACTGAACTGAATGATAACTTGGTTGTTAATCCTTGTAGAGTGTGTGTGTTGTCCCTTGCATGGGATGGGCCTGATTCTTCAGTCGAAGTGAGACGGGGACAGCCCTGGCAATGTGGAAAATTGAAGCCTTCCTTGAAAATACCTATTTTTAGGGACATAACGAAGGTACCATAAATGGGTAGGTTGCTCAAATGGGTGTGAAAAATAGATCTGTGTAGCTTGTAGATGTTTAGTACAAAATAGTGCAAAATCAGTTTTGCCTTGCTTTTAAAAAATATTCATAGATTAGAATTTTTTATAAAATCGTTATCATTGATACTAATTTCTGGCAGTATATGTTTTGGATATGACATCACAATCAGTTTTTATTTTCTGATCTAGCTGAATATCTTCCTGTAATTCAATTTGATCCATTCTGTATTACCCAAGGCGGTAAACTGGTGCAAATAGATGAATGCTATATAAATATGAATTTTCATGAATAAGCGATACAGGTGTGATCAAGGAGAGGATGGCAGTTGTTGGCTTAAACTGAGGGTTTGAAAGTTGAGTAGGTGAACCAAAATATAGACCTACACTTCCTGGAATCAATAAATTACACAAGCTGGTGAAGATGGACAAAGGAATGTAGATTCAGTTCCCACAGAGAGTTAACTGATGACTAGGAGTGTGCCATTGTATCCTCTTGTTTCTTCCATTTTAAACAATTGTGATAAACTGGGTATTCCTTACTCAGGTAGACAAATCTTGCAGTCTTAGCCAAATTCAGATCTCGTCTTGCTTAAAGCAATGCACTCTACCTTGGAATAACAACGACTTTGTGGCCAATTGAGTTGGTCACATTCCTCTTTCTTTTCAACGAAATTTTATTTGGTGAATAAGTATCTACTGTGAGAACCACAAATCCCAGGATCACTTAGGACACATTTCCGGGTTACAAACGTACATGCGGGTTGCACATCCGCCACATCACATACAAATGGATATGCCCCCTAGAGTCTCCCTCCCGCCGCATTTCGAGACTCTACAAGTATGGCGTTTTCCACTGATTTCGCATTGGGATATACTGCTTACACTGCCGTGTTTGTCAACATAGTTGCTGGAAGCTATATCTACGGACAGGGTATTTGCTCTACGAAAGAAATAGTGAGACCCGTCTTTATGTATACTTAAATGGGACAGTTTTTAACCCCTTCTAGTCTGACCATTTCCTGAGTTTTTTTTAGGTGTATGTTGATTTTTTTTTAGGTGTATGTTGATATATGTTTCTACACTTTTGGGTATTCCCTTTAGCAAGCAGATACAGTGACAGTACGATGGAGCTGGGTCCTGGTCCCGATTTCACGCTCCATTGTTTACCATCAATGCTTAATGTAGATTTGCACGGGAGATTGAAACATCATTACTTTAGAAATGTCTTTATTTGCAAGGACGGTTTTTGAAAGGATGTTTATTTGAAAGTATTGTTTTTATTGATTACTTATGTTTTCTTGGTACACGCACGTAGCTCTGATTCGCCCCGAGGGGACTGATGATGGTTTTGCAGACCTTGATATACTGTTATGCTAAGGTCAGACAGAATCTCCTCTTGGGCACCACAGATTTACTTTACACTAGTTTTGCTGTGTTGGTGATGGACACGTGGGTTACAGTGATATGAGGATTGTTTTTCATTATGGTGTTTTACTTTTAGAATCTAGTGGACATTACCAGATGATGGTGCAACTACATCAATCAGTATCATGAAAGTATGGTCTTTTTTGGTTATTTTCAATCGATTAAAATAGCAGAGTGACATATATCTATGGTACTGAGGAATGCCATGAACCTTCAGTCAATTAAGGCAGAAACATGGTGACCACAGAATAGGGGAACATCTATATCCCTATATCACTTCGCTTGTTTTTAATCCTATCCTTTGGGGGTACCAGAATAAAGGCTTTTTTACACACCAAGAGATAGTTTTATTTAATCTCAGTTGCACTTTGCCCTTCACTCCCCACACAAGAAGTAGTACGTGTGGTGCTTGTGACAACCTCCGATCCTCTCCTACGGGAGAGTTGTAGCCCAATCTAAGTACCTTGCGGTCCCAGAGTGAAAAGGGGACCCAATGATAAAGCATGTCACCCTTGGGTGAGTGAGGGTTCTCGTCTTAACACAGTTGTGATTTCCAGTCCCTTTCTTTCCCCTCTTCTAACCACCCTCGTTCATGGTGTGAGTTATAATATAGTGGAGTAGTACGTTTGGATCAGGTGGCTAATACTCCAATGAGACCCTTTGTGTGAGATAGTAGTCTCCCAAAGCAGTGACAGGTATCCCATTCACTTTCTCCTGGTGGTACTGATGACTTCGATCCTCAGGAATAACAAGCTTACACTCTGAGTCTATCTCCCAACTAAGGGAGATCATGGCATAGTCTATGAACTGCCTCTGGGGCCTACTTCCCCTAAGGCCACATGGGCCATTCCTGTAGAATTCCCACCAGTGGGGGGTTTCTTAGGACAGACAGAGTCCCCCTGCTTATGTCCTAACTGTGAGCCCTCAAATCAGCTGGGTTGGAAATGAGGCACCCTGGGCCACGGCCCACCCGATCCTCCCCCCGTTTCTCAGAAGGGGCTGGGAAACCTTTTCCTCCCATCTTACTCTGGTACTTGTCTGGGTCATCTTTACCCTCCCCTTCAATTAACTACTCTTCTTGGAGTCACTCCCAGGTACCTTTTTGGACACTCTGGTCCTGAGCCAGAGGTCTGCTTCCTTAGCAAGCTTCCTGGGCTCAGAGAGCTTACTATCAATCAGGTGTTGGTGCAGCTATGTAAAGCAAATACTGAGCATGTGCTCGCTTGCAAACCGATTGTACAGCCCCTTGTAATCATTCACATCACTTTCCTTCCCCCAACCATTCAGTGCCTTGCAAAAGGACTCCACGAAATCCATGCAGGACTGCTGGGGCAGCTTCTGGCTATCCCGGAACTTCTGCCTCAACTTCTCTGGGATAAGGCCTAATTTCCTGATAAGGTTGTCCTTCATGGGGTGTACTGTTGCTCGGATATGAATTTACTTTGAAAAAATGAAAAGACAAGAGGCGTTTGGAACAAGTTGGTTTAATTAAACGCAACGGTCGGGAGAGCATCAACAGAGTTGTGTATGAAGACAGTCTCAATGTACAGAAGTTTTGGCCGGTAATATATACAGCTCTTGAGGTACAATAAAATGATTACACATTCTTGTAAAGTATGTAGATCTGGGACTAGTCATGAACCATAAATACAACCATCTGATAATGGGGACACAGGTGGCTCTCGGCCTCGTTGAGAGTTAGTGTGGGCCAGTGTGTATGTGTCCAGATGTCCGGCATGGGTAGTGAGTGATCACTGCATGTGGTGTGCATGCTGTGTTCTGATTGGCTGAGTGTTCCTAACTAAATGTGGCAATTGACTTTGTGGGAATGCGCGCCTTTGGCCAAAAGTGTTTTATTGGGGTCAATCTCCTCAAACTTTTTTGTGGTGTAACTGCCTATCTGTGGGATTGATCAGGGTTTTTCCTATTTGCGTGTTTGTCTTTGGGCTTAGTGCAACTCCATCTGTGACCTATCAATTGGTAGGTTTGGGTTTGGGTCGCAAGGCCTGTCTTACCACGTATCTCTGACTTGGGGGGTGATGGGAAGGCCATCACGGGTGAATTTGACAGCAATGATACAAGTTTGTTATTACGTGTACATATAACATGACGGTTTTTGAAATCATATTTACTGACATTCTCATTATAATGCGTACATTTGTCATAGCGTACATCGACATTGCTTTTACTGGTATTGACATTGCTATGTGTAGATAGATTATGGCGTACATTGACATTGCATTTAATGGTATAGACGTTGTTATGCGTGCATATATCATGGCATACATTGACATTGCATTCACCAATATTAACATTACCTCATCCTGTCCCCCTTTCGTAGGGATAGTAGGCATCCCTCCCTTCTTTAGGTATGTGTTTCCAGAGACTGGCCCCCCTATCCTCCTCAAGGACCCTATGCATCACCAGAGCAACCTCATAGGTTTCAAACCACTTAACGATGTCAACCACTACAACAAATGTAGGCACCAGCTCCTTGGGAATATGGAACCTCTTGTCCCCAGTAGTCACTGTGGGTACATTGCTATCATTGTTGCTGGACTGTGCATGTCCAGCTCTCTGAGGCTCCTTTCATTAGCTGGTTGCTCTAAAGCTAGTTTCTTCTCCATGGCCAGCTTCTTTTCATCCATCTTGACCATGGCCATCTGCAGCTGAAACTCCCTCTCTGCCTTCCTGTCCGCCAGCTCCTCTTGGGACAGACCTTATGAGGAAACACTGCTCTCCGCTCTGGCAGGGAGTTCCAATCCAGGAGACAAGTCATCACCCCTCCCCTATGTACTGCATCTCAGAACCTGCATCCAGGTCCTCTCTTTGCCCCTTCATATCCTCTTACTCATCCTGGTCATCTGATGGTGTCAGCAACTAGTAAGCCTCTGCCCAGGCCCTCAGAACTTTCTGAAGCTCCAACTGTTTAGTGCCTTTTTGGTTAGAAATCCTCTTACTTTGCAGAACTCCTTGAGCTCAGACACCGTGTAGCTCTCCAGGTTGATGAACTCGAATTCCATTACTGTAGGTATGATCACAGACAGTCAGGTAGAATGAATTTGGAAAAAGCAAAAAAGGACAATGAAGGAGAATTTAAAAGAAACTCAAAATGGTTTAAGATTTTTATCTGGGATTTTAGTGTTACACAAAATCACTGTATGGCACTGCACAAACACAAGTCCTAATACTCACAGCTGACCAACAGTGTAGGAAGTTGGGTTACTGGCTACGGGAGGTGAAAAGCAGCAACAACAATTTCTGTCAGGGTGAAGTCACAAGCAAACCCCAAATTAACCTGTGCTTGACCCTCTGGCAGGTTTATGTTAGAGGAAATGTGTGAAGCATTTGTGCAGCACTTCAAACAGTAATAAAGTGAAAATAAAGCGCAAGAAAAATCACACTCCAATTTAGAAAAATAGAGCAAAATGTAATAAATTATTTGAGATTAAAATGACAAAAATCTAATCAGTAGAACCGGAGATATGCAATTTTAAAGATTTAAGTGAAAAAAGTGTGTTGAAGAACAAAGCACCAACTGTGGTTATCTGGATCTGCCAGACCAGGACAAAGTCATAAGTTCAGGCTGACCACGATGGAGCACGTGTCGGGTACAGGGACCAAGTTAGGACCTCTAAACAAAGTACCTTACATCTAGGTTGCGAAATGATGCGAGATTCTGCATAGAGGATGCATCATGTAGCGTCTGTTCCGATGGACTGTGGGGCTGTGATGTGAGGTCCTGCATCGAGTTGGGTCACGCAGCTGCGCTTCCAAGAGGCTACGGGGCTGTGATGTGAGGTCCTGCATCGAGAGGTGTCGCACAGTGGCGGTTTTGAAGAGATGCAGGGCTACGATGCAAGGTCCTGCATTGAGATGCATTGAGATGTGTCACACAGCAGCGGTTCCAAGGTGTTGCTGGCGATGCATCGTCGGTTCTGCTAGGACCACAGCTGGGCTAGCAGAGCACCTTCAAGCCCACTTCCAAGAGTCCAGTACTGGAGTGGCACCACTTGGGGGGAAAGACCTACAGAAGGCAGAATCCAGGTGCAGGGTGCAAGGTGGTTGGAGCCTTTTCTGCCCCTGAGGCTCTGATCAAGAGGCCAACCAACTAGTCCTTGGGGTCACTATGGTAGTCCTGGGTTCAAGATGCAAGTCTGGTCCTTCTCACTCAGGCAGCAGGGCAGCAGAGTAGATGTCCTTACAGTAGAGAAGTGCAGCAGTCCTTCTGAGTCTTCCACAGGTCCAGAGGTGTACTGAATAGTTGGGTCTATGGGTCCACTATTTATACCTCGTCCCCACTTTGAAGTAGGAGAAATTTCTAGAGGCTTCCACCATCAGAGGTGCTTGGAATTTCCTGCCTCCCTGCCCTGGTCCCAGCTTGTCCGGAGGCATACAAGACTACTGGCAAACCCTTGGTGAGTGAGCTGAGGCACAGGCTTTGTGATGTGCATGTGTGGTAGGTGACGGCTCCACCCACTTATCAAGTCAGAGATTGCTCATCCTGGCAGCCCCTATTCTCCCTTTGTCTCACTATCTGGGAGCAATACGCAGAGACCAACTGCCAGCTACGCCTAGTCATGTGACCCAGGAAACAGGCTGCAGGCAGCAAATGGGTAGGACAAGAAAATGCCAACTTTTTCAAAGAGGCGTTTTCAGACTTGTAACTTAAAATCAGACTTTACCATGAAATAGGGTTTTAAGTCACAATTCTTTAGATAGCAAAGTCAACATACCTATCTGCTCTGAATTGAAAGTTACAGCTTATTAAAAATAATAAAGAAACCCAATGTTATCCTATGGGAGAGGTAGGCCTCAAAGTAGTGAAAAACAAATGTAACAGTTTTTCACTACCAGGACATGTAAAACTTAAAACTACATGTTCAACCTTTTAAATACACTGCACACTGCCCTCTGGGCTGTGCTGGGGCTACCCTAGGGATGGCTTAAATGTATCAAAAAGGAAGGTTTGGGCCTGGCAAGAGGTTTAGTTTGCCAGGTTGAAATGGCAGCTTAAAACTGCACACACAGGCTGCAATAGCAAGCATGGGATATGCTTAAAGGGCTACTTAAGTGGGTGGCACAAATAGTGTTGCAGGCCCACTAGTAGCATTTAATTTACAGGCCCTGGGTACATGTTGTACTACTTTACTAGGGACTTACAAGTAAGCTAAATGTGCCAATTGGGTGTAAGCAATGTTAACATGTTTTTCGGAGAGAGCATACACACATTAGCACTGGTTAAAAGTGGTAAATTGCACATAGCCAAAAAAGCCAACAAAAACAGGATCAGAACACAGGTGGGTGTAGGCAAAATATTTGGGGATGACCCTGCAGAAAGGGCCAAGTCCAACACTGGTGGAGACAAAAATCTCTTCCATTAGTCCATTTATTGTGGATGTTTACACCACCCTGTCTAAATCAAAGAGCTGAACTGCACTCAACAGCTAAAAAGTCACCAGTTTTCTTTTGGAAAGTACGAGAGTCACCTGTGTTCAGACTGCAATAGATTCTAGCCATTTCAGCAGAACATAAACCTTATTTTGTTGAAAAATGTAAATGAAGCAGCAGATGTTGAATTATGTGGCAAGTACAGAAAATCCATGTTTACCTGTAAGATACAAGGCAATTTCACAATTCCAGGTAATTTAATCATATCCAAACTTTCACGATAGGAAAATGTTTTCTTCATTGTTTCACATAAGGACTTTAGCAAGACTCTTGTCAGGCAAGGCAGTTTAAAGACAATAACTACCATTGATGTAAATATATAAATAGTATTGTTTTATAGCCAGTTCCACTTGAATTATGCCATTCTGAGGCCACAGTGTTTCTGTTTAATTATGGATGTGTCACACTTATCACATATTCACCATCTTCTGCAAAATTTGCAGAGTTCAACAAACAGAAATTGTTTCAAATTCAAATGGATCAAAAGTGACAACAATGTATTACAATAAGTGCTGCTAGTTGACATACCGTTTACGAAGGTAAGCTTGTCACCTTTTACTTGATGATTGATATAATGAGTGTTAAACTGAACAAATGAGGTGAAAGTTTTATCTAGTCATCATCTTAAAATGAACAAACAGTGAAATAAAACTGCTGCTGAATGTGCTGCTTTGTACTGGAAAATGTAATCTTAACCAAACGCTTAACATTGTGAACCCTACTGCATACTGCTATAATAGTGAGATTGCACACATGTGGCATACACAGCACTTAAACTTGAGGAGTGGGCAGACAGACAGCGAGGGGCATCTCTCATTTACAGAGTACTCTCCTTGTCTTCCCTCCACCGGTAAAAGTCATGAGTTGGCAAAGGTCATATATATAGCATCCTTCTGTGGAGGGCTCCAGTATATGAGTTTAGGGCATGGGCGTCATTAGACAAAATGTTATTTCCATCTTTGAATTAGCAGCATAAATTAAATTGCATACATATCCTGCTATGGGCCATTTTTGGTACGCATATAGGGCCTGCTGACATGGTAGGACTAAAATATTCTATGTAGCACTTACGCTGTCAACCTTGCCATCATGCACACAGGTCTCATTAGTGAATCATGCACTGCATACAAATGGTTTTTACTCACATGTCTGCAAGGAGCAATTTCTTCCTTGTGAGAAGCAAACTAATCGTCCCTGAAGTCAAGGACAGGTTTGTGAATCTAACCCATGTGTCCATTGACAAAAAACAAAGGTATTTCAACCGATATAATAAAAATAACAACTATCACCAATCAAAACAAACAAGCTCCTAGTTCCTTGAAGCAACTGAAAGTAACATGAAGTGTCTCCATTGAGGCCTCAATTACAAAATTCCACTTAACTCCAATCGGGCCAGTGACGTATTCCCGAGCACCCATCTTCACAGTAGGTGACGTAACTGTATTTCCTAGCATCCATCTCTACATGAAGTGATATCAATGATTTCCCATCAAACCATCATGAAAAGAAGACACCAGAGCAGTGGACCTCATTCCCCAGCATCCTTCTCTACAGGAAGAGCGATCATTGCTGCTACCAACATCCATATCTACTGCAAGTATCATCATTGCATTTGCCAGCATCCTTCTTTACATGAAGTTGTATCACTAGTTCCCTCCAAAATCATTTTTGAAAGAAGAAACTAGACTGGCTGACTTCAGTCAGTAACTCCAAAACAACAAGTGGGGGAATTATTTTATAACTTTTGGGTATCATTGATGTCCCCAGCATACCAGAGACGGAATTGTGTAACAATGTCTAATTTACTTCACCATTTATCCTTATAGCTTCCCCAGTCCAGATAAAGACAGGTAGAAGCCCAAAGAAAGGTGTGAGATGAGCAAAGAAAAGGATGAGCGAGAGAAAAAGAAGCAACCAGCAGGGACAAATAGACAGAAACATCAGAAGGTCCCTCACCAGCCCAGGCATTACAACCCATCCATACTCCTGAACAGGGGTTACCACAGTGTCATCATCTGTACTTTTATTACCAGAGAAAACAATGAATATGCAAACACCAAACAAGCAAGGATTCTCTCCCTCCATGAGACAACTCCTACCTGATACACTGCCCACTGCCTCCCTCCTAACTTGTGCAACATGACACCCCCCAGGAGATTTCTCTCTCCTGCCCACACTCTCCCCATACCCCTGACCCGACAACCTAACCTCCCTCCCATAACTGGCACCCCATACCTTATTCAGCTGACATCTTTCCATACGTATTTACCCATGCCCTTGTACTCCACTTACCGATCTCTACCTGCTGTCACCTATACGATACTCCGCCCACTTCCCCTCCCAGTTTATATTCCTCCCCTGGTTAGCAACACTGTGACAGGGCGCAGGCAGAACCCATCCGCCTACGACCGCATATCACATATCAATTATGGAAATCCTGATGCATTCTATGTACCACTGTGCGCTGATATAATGTCTCTGTTTACCTGCATGGTGAGGTTCTAGTGAATGTACATGAAAACAACTAGCCCTACCCCAACAGTTGTAAATGTTACAAAACCAAATAAAAGTATTTTTTTTAAAATGCAAACACCAAACATAAGGGGGCATGTCCCTCAATCTTACTCCTGCATCCACTGTCCCTACAGAACAAGTACAGCACCGGCATTACTGCATCACTAGCTGACTCTGTTCTTACTGCTATATTGTATGTCAAGTAAGTGAATTGCTACATAAAGTAGTTATCCCTGGAATCACTACAACTGTGCAATTAGCACCACATATTGGTTTGTTCACTATGTCCGATCTCACTGACAGTGAGTTGAATTTCATACTACTGCAGCAACTCAAAAAATGTCAACATGTTTTGGCACATTTGAACTATTCAGTGCTTTTATCAGGACATGAACAGGACTTTAGTTATTATCATTAGATTGTCTCGAATTTTACCCTTAACTAGTGTTCTGTAGTTCACGTTCAAATAGGCACCACCTATTGTGGACCCAAAGTATATATGTCCACTGTTATACCTGTCAGCCTTAGGGTGGTTTCCCCCTAAGAATTTTACCTTCCCCTATTCGATTTTTCTGAATTTGTTTTTGTTGGCCTTAGGACTCTGCACTTTACCACTGCTAACCAGTGCTAAAGTGCTTGGGCTCACTCTCTAAAACATGGTAACATTGGCTTACACCTGATAGGCATATTTAATTTACTTATACGTTCTTAGTAAAGTGGTATACCATATACCAAGGGCCTGTCAATGAAATGTTACTAGTGGGCCTGCATCACTTATAGTGCCACCCTCTTAAGTAAACGGGTAAAAAGCACCTTCAAGGGATTTATTTAGAATACTCTGTTCTATTGCTTTTGATATATATTTTTAACTGCAAGAATTATTGATAAACTCGCCAGAGAGATATTATTCAAATGTCTTTTATCTAAGAAATATTTTTGTTCCTTGTGAGGACATAGGAACCAATGAACCAATCACAAAACAATAAATAATCAAAACACGGGTATATATAGAAAAAAGTTTTATCTTTTGAAATTTATCAAGGGTACTACACAGTTATACAAACAATGTAACAAGAGGAAAATAAATACAATTGTAAAATCCTTCAATGTCACTTATTTTCTGTAAATAATGGAATGTATAGTTTAAATTCACGCATGGTAATTATTATTTATTTTATGTTTTACTAGGGGTCAACTGTTAAATTTATGATAGTCCTGAAGATGGTCTCATGGACAAATGCATAGAGACCGAAACGTCGACATTCACACTCTCTTCTGAAAATAATGTACAATGAGAAGAAGTGTTTACAATAGTGACATTGAAGGATTATACAATTGTATTTATTTTGTGATTGGTTCATTGGTTCCTATGTCCTCAAGCAGTGCATAGCATTCAAGTGGGGCATCTGTCAGTCCATCAATCAATACGCGTCAGCCTTAACACAGCCTTTAGCAGTTCAGTCCATTGTTCCCTCAGATACAGGTAGATGACATAAACTAAAGCAATAGCCCCAGTCGTTTCCTGATTCCTCCCACTGCGAATAAAAATCTGCACAGGCAGAGAACCGTTACTCTACCAGTATCCGTACTGAGGATTCAAAGAGATGGAGGCATATGGTAGAATCCCAAGTTACGGCGATAGGGTTTCAGCCATATGGATCTAGCCTTTGCATACAGTGGGCAACTAAACAGAACATGTTCAATGGTTTCCACTCAGTCAAAGCATAAAGTGCAAAATTTATCACCCAGATTCTTCTTGTTCCATTTATAAGTGTAACAGTTTGTCACGCCAGCCGCGATCCATATTCCGGATGTGGCATGGGCGGAGCTCGTCCAGAATAAAACCAGCTACCTGCCTTTGGTGACCTTACCTTTGCTTCCTGGTCCTCCTTGTTGTTGCGGCGTTCTCCGGCGTTTCCTCTTCGGGTTTCCTTCGCGTTTGGGCACCTCTTTGTCCGCCTCCTTGGATTTTCATTCTTTGCCCCTGCACTCCATTTCTAGAATCCTGCAAAAGAAAGAGCCTCAATTTAAAGAACTAGCAATTCTTCAAGTTCCAGCTTTGGTAACGAGCTATATGCGCTTGCATGCTTAAAGTGAACTAAAATATACTCATCTGACTATGCATCTTGCTCATGCATTCCGCATACAGTGATGCCTCTGGCGAAAAAACCTAATAACAGAGAAATACTATGTTATGATGTGCTTTCTTCCTAAAGACTGAATTTATTCATGCTTTTGATTCCTAGTACTGTTGCCTTTTACTATTCACTTTAAGGCTGTTTATATTTTTGTTTTTGACTTGGTCATAGGAGTAGAACTGAGATGCATGTAGTAATGTATGGTATGTGTAAATGCTTTTTTCTTTCATTCTACTTTTAACACATTCTAGTCATTCCCATGAGCCTACTTTAGGATGAGAACAGTGCAACATAAGGTATGCTATGGTCAATAAATGAGTATTGTACACACCCTTTCCTGTTAACCTCTACTTCAATACAACAACTCTTTTTTTAACCTCTAGATACATACAACATCACTAGCTGACATTAAATCTGCTAGTAGATGGAAGAGGAGAACTGCTAAGGTATTTAGGTACATGTAAAGATTGAAATATACTAAGGCAATTCACAGGCTTTAGAGGTTGTTTCTGATACATTCCATATTTTTCTTTCATGTAGGAGGAGTTTTACGCAGCCCAGATAGGAACTCGTATCACAGCACAATCTTCGTGGAACATTCTTGTTTTTCTCTTCCCTTCCCCTCTTCCCCTTTGATCTGGGTTGGCTTTGACATATTGTTGGGTTACCTTGGTCATTCGGGAGGTTGTAACCTAGCATTGTGGCTTTCTATTGCTGCTGTGGAAAATCAGGTGAGAATCTGACAGAACACCAAGCCCACGCCAAGTTTCTGCCTAAGCGATATGGAAGCACGAGATATAACCTTTGCAGACCTAGCCCACATGATAGGTGACCTACAAAAGGAAACACAAGAACTATCACAGAGAGTTAACATATTGCATAGTATAGGGACTGCTAGGCAAGCACCAGGAACTAGCACAAAGGCTATGGGTGGCATGTTTTCCACATCCACTACCACCGTAATTGGCATGAGGTGGGGAGCACCGATAATACATGTTACCACTCCTCTCTCCATTCCACTGACCCCTCCGTAAAGGTTCACAGGGGATCCTGTGTAATTCGCTACCTTTATCAACCAATGCCAACTACACTTTATGTGCAAGGCATCTTGCTTCCCTACAGAGCAGTCAAAGGTAGTTTTGTATTGTCTTACTTGGGGGACACTACGGCTACCTGATTCATTCCAGTGATAGAACAGAATGCTCCTTTGTTGTGTAATTATGATGCTTTCAAGACTGAGTTGAAGAAGTTATTTAATCAACACTCTTTTATGCAATCAGTGGACACTGAGTTGTTGAATTTATGACAAGGTAACAAGGACCTTATGACGTACGTATCCAAATTCAATAGGCTAGTTGCAGAAGAAAGTTGGCCAGAAGCCAAACACAGTTCTCTGTTTTATAAGTGTCTAAGAGACGAGTTAAAGGATCTTTTAGCCCAAGTAGTAGATCCCCGTGAATCCTGCAGGGGCCTAATAGACCTACTGGTGAAATTGGATCATAGACTCACTGACTGGCATAGAGATAAAGGCTGCTCTGATACTAAGATGTTTATGTACAGAGAAAGAAAACCAGAGCCAGAAAAGACTACAGAAGAACTAGAACCTATGCAATAGGTAGTTTATGAGGACTCTTAAGTGAGGAAGAGTGACAAAGACAGCAAGAGAAGAAGTTCTGTTTAATATTGTGGAAAAAAGATAATTTTTATACAGGACTGTGCCTTGAAGCCAAAAGAGAGAAGAGAGTCAGGAAACTGATGTCCCCGAGGCCTGCTGAGACGAGTGTTCCGGGTTGTTCTGGTCAAAAACATTGGCACAAGTTACTTCTATACATGCTTATCATAATTGTTTTGTCCACACTCATATGTCATGGGGAAATCATTCAAGCGATATACAGATAATTATTGACTCTGGTGCTACCGAGAATTTCATGGACACTTCTTTGGTTGATCAATTTGGTATTCCCACATTGCCAAAAAACATGGTAGACAAAGTAAGAACTATTAATGGAAGTGCTATAAGGTCAGGGCCTATTGCTCATTCCACCGGGGATCTCCTAAGGAAGTAGTGCAGTTTGATTTAATACAAGCTCCTCAGTTCCCAAGCAATACAAGCCATTCCTTGGCTCACAAAACAAAACCCAGACATTGATGGGTTAAACGCACCTTGACTTTTCAATCAGATTTTTGCATAAAATGTTGTATGAAAGATAATGGGGTCCAGAAGGAGGTGGTGGCAGCCATGGAAGTTGCTACTCCAACTTTAGCCGTGTGTTACCAGAACATTGCAGATTTGTTTAAAAAAATGTATTATAATTTTTTTTAAATACAAACACGTGAGTAGTAAACAGAGCATTGAGGTTCAAGGTCGCCCTCCCCCCCCACCAACCCTAACCTGCCCGATCCTACACAGACCAACAAGGCAATCCTTTTGCTTAGAATGATCCATCTTGTTCAAATCAGCAGATTCATATAAAGCAGTGATAAAAATTGTACTTTTCATTGAGCGTCAGAAGACCTAAAAGTGCAGAGTGCGAGTAAACGGTTACATATATGCAATGAGGAATATAAAGTGACCTATGCAAAAGTGCAAAATGCGAGAAGTGCGGGAAGGTGTCTTAGTAGCACTGAACAATCTGAGGGTCTCGAGCAGATAGGCAATCCAAGATACACAGACAAATAAATTTGATTACAAGTTTATACATTGCTCATGGATTTGCCTACCGAAGCACAAAGTTTAATAACAATGCCCCCCTTCTTTATTGCGGATTTACCTGGCAAAACCAATTAGACAGTGGTTCCCAGAATACCAAACCCTTCCTTTTAGCGCCGATACCCTTCTTGGCATATATTGCTTTTTCCAGATTATATATTGAGAGTAGGCGAGCCATCCACTGCTGAAAGGAAGGGATCCAACTAAGCGGAGGCGTTACATAGCCTGTATATTGCCATGGAGATAAAAATTAGGGCCCCTCCTTTTTCTCTATCTAAAGTTTCTTGTACTCCCAATAATACGGTGGAAGGAGATAGCAGAACGTCTCGGGACAATACTGCCTTGAGGAAACCCTGAATCTCATCAAGCAAGTGGCCAAGCTTCTCGCAAGTAGCAAACATATGTATAGAGTCTGCACCCCATTCAGAGCACCAGGGGCATTTGGGACCTTTGCCAGTTTCTCATTTCGCAATGTTACTTGGGGTATAATACAGGAAAAAACGCGTTTTGTAGAACTGGACTTGCAAATTAGATGATAATAGATCGCTTTGAGCAAGGCGAAGAGCTAATCGGAAAAGATCATCAGTGATGTCTAATTTCTGCTGCCATTTCCCAGAGATTCTAGTCAGATCATCAGACACTAAACTATTAAGAATGCCATAGATAGTCCCAATTCGAGGGGTGTTTGGTGCTATCAATTTTTCCATAAGTTCGCATTTGACAAACCCAGATGGCCCGCCTGCCTTCCGAAATAAAAAGTTCCTTATTGATAGGTATTTAAAAAACTCTTTATGGCTCAGACCGAATTGTGCTTTAAGGTCTTCGAATGCCAAGACCCCATCAGAGGAGTAAAAGACCCCCAGTTTATTGACTCCAGCTTTAAGCCAGGTTGAAAAGTAGGAGCCCCCAAATATATCCGGCAATAGAATTTGTGGCCCAGATTTTTGGGGAGGTATCGGGCTATGTGTTGAATAAGGAAAAAACCCAGATAATAGTGAATGATAAAATCAATTGGACAGACCATAGAGTCGTTACTAAAGCCAGATATCTTGGTGTGAACATTCTGGCCAACACTGATATGATTGTTGAGGAAAACCTAGTCCCGTTAGCCAAAGAGATGAAGAAGTCACTGCATTGGCTAAATAATTTACATCTTTCCCTAGTCGGCCGGTGCAATGTATTAAAAATGATCTTTTTCCCCAAAATTTTATATTTTTTTAGAACTATCCCCCTCAAATTTACAAATTTAATGCAAAAAAAATTTGATAGTCTCTTTTCACAGTTTTTATGGGCATATTCTCAGCCGAGAAGGTCCCTAAAGTATCTGTCTCTCCCTAGGGAGAGAGGCGGTTGGGCGCACCCAAACCTAAAAATATACTATTGGGCCACCATCATGCAGATATGTCCTGTATTGCTACAAGATCAACCCCAAGCACGAACAACTGATCTCCCTTCCCCGTTCGAGTTGCTACTTGGCCCAGAAGCTTGGGGATGTTTGTGGCGACAACTAGAATATGGATACTACAAGAGAGTAAGGTTCAAGACCCTCATGGGAACTTACAAAGCCTTCACTGCTGTTTCAAATTATTAGGGATTGGGAGACTGAATCACTACACAGAATCACCTACAGAATCTTGGAGATTAACAGACTCGATTTGCCTGACCTTAAGATGGCTGCCAAGCTACACTCCCCTTCCTATCCTACCACCCTCGCCAGCTCCACCAGCCCGTCTCTGGACTCTAGACTTTTGGTCCCTTCCTGATTCTCATCTTTACCCGGCGGAGTCCGAAATGTATGACCGATTCCCGGTGGAGCTGCCCTGACAGCTATAGGGGAGACAGACTCTGGCACACCACTATGACCGTCACCTATCCAGCCGGACCTCGGACTTATGTCTTGTCTCTTTCTCCGCTGCTGACTCTTGGTCCCTTCCTGATTCTCATTTCTATCCGGCAGAGTACGAAATGTATGACCGATTACCGGTGGAACTGCCCCGACAGCTATAGGGGAGACAGGCTCTGGCACACCGCTATGGCCGTCACCTACCCAGCCGGACCTCTGACTTATGTCTAGTATCTTTCTCCGCTGCTGACTCCCTCCCGTGGACTCCCTGCTCTCCCTGGCCTTTTTCTTTTTTTTCCCTCTCCTTTTTGTGGATCTTGTTTTCCATGGTCGCTAATAACTCCTGTATTGAATTTGTGACCTCTCTGTAATTAATGTGATCATTTTTGTAATTTGTAACACAATGTTTCCTTATGTTAAGCGCTAGACCTAGTTTTTGGCCGATGCCCGGTGGAGCTACCTGATAGCTATAGAGGAGATGGCCCCCTTGGCCGTCACCTACCCAGCCGGACTCTGGGCAGACCTTCCTTCGTCTCGCCTTCGCATTCTCCCTCCCACCCCTTTACCCTACCACCTTTCCCCCTCTGTGCTCCATTTTTTTTTCGTCCCCTATGCTTTTTAAATGTTTTTCCGTTGAGACCTAGATATTTGGCCGATGCCCGGTGGAGCTACCTGATAGCTATAGAGGAGATGGGCTGTAGACTTCCCCCTCGGCCGTCACCTACCCAGCCGGACTTTGGACAGACTCTCCCTCGTCTCTCCACTCTATTTCCCTCCTACCCCTTTACCCTACCCCTCTTCTTTCTAAGCTCCATTTATTTCGTCTTTACGCACTTGAAATGTTTTTCTAGTAACTGATGTAACTGGTAACTGATGTAATTTTGTAACCTTGTGGAACCCTATGTAAAGCGCTCTGATACCTCCGGGTCTAGCCAGCGCTATATAAAACACAATGTTTCCTTACACACCCACAAGTAGCAACGAGAATCTGCAGATTTGTTTGATAATAAAAGGCTACTGTTCTTCCCCCTCATCTTCCCTATGACTGTGGAATTGATTTGATGCCTGTGGCTCAAATTCCTTGTAGTAGGATATACGTGTTAACGGAGAAAGCAAAACTTTATCTCTGTGATTACCTTGATGAAATGCTCAGTATATGCTTTATTAGACCTTCTCCTCTCCAGTCTACTCACCTTTATTTTTCATACCCAAGAAGTAAGGAGTCCTTTAAACTTGCATTGACTTTAGAGCCCTCAACATTATAACCATAAAAAGTGTTACCCTGTTCCTCTGACATACTCATTCCTAGATCAAGTGAAAAGTGGCAAGATCTTCACTAAGCTGGACTTAAGAGGAGCATGCCATTTGTTATTACTTAAAGAAGGAGACGAATGGAAAACCAGCTATCGTATCAAATTTGTACTATATGAGCACTTGGTTATGCCCTTTGGCCTCTGTAACGCTCCAGCTGCCTTTCAGTTTTTTATGAATGAGGTTTTGAGGGAATATCTAGATATTTGTGCCATTACCTATATCAATGTAATTTTGATCTATTCCTCCTCTGTACCAGAACACGAAACACATGTTAGAGCCATATTGCAGAAAGCGAGGCAAAACAGGCTGTTTGTCAGTTTGGAAAAATGTGAACTCCATGCCCCTTTTGTTTCCTTTTTGGGTTATGTTTTGTACACACAAGGAGTTAGCATGGACCCACAGAAAGTGATGGCCGTTCCTCCATGGAAGTCTCCCCAGTCAGTCAAGGAAGTGCAGATTTCTGTGATTTGCTAATTTGTACCGTCACTTCATTAAACATTTCTCTACCTTAGATTTATCCATTACCCGGTTACTACATAATGTAATTATGTTCCTTCGGACTGAGATAGCAGAAAAGTCTTTTCAGCATCCAGAAGGAGTTTTTACTAGCACTCCTAACCTACCACATCCAGACCCAACCCAAATATTCATTGTAGAAGCAGTAGCTTCTCAGGTAGTGATAGGAAGAGTTTTATCCCAGAGAGATAGGAAGTCTGGGAATGTACATCCTATCACATTCTTCTCCCATAAATTGAGTCCAGCAGAAATAAATTACCCAGTATGAGATAGAGAATTGTTGTCTATAGAAAGAGCTTTTGATGAGTGGCATCATTACTTGTTTGGTGCCCTACATCCGTTACCATCTTGACTGATACCAGGAATTTGAAGTTCTTGAAGTTTGTATATGCCTTGTTTATGAGAAAATTGTGCTGGACACAATCCTTTAATGATTTTTATTTTGTTATCTAGTTCCAATCTGGCCGACACCATGGGAAGGCTGATGCTCTCCAAAGGTTGGGGTATGAGAAACTAGAATCCCCAAATGAACATCCACACATAATTTGGGGTGATCGGATTCTAGGGGCTTTGTATTCAGAAGAGCAGTTTACTCATAAAGTGTCACAGGCACAGAAATCCAAAGAAGCAGAAGCCATTGCTCACACACATAATGGCCAGAAGGTACATGATGTGATTTACATCCAAGGGGGTTTGTTTATTCCCTCTGACCCTTTGCAACAACAGGCCTTAGAATGGTGTTATTCACATATACTCACTGGGTATCCAGGCGAAAAGAAAAAACCTTAGACCTTCTTAGGAGATACGTCTGGTGGCATACCCTTTCTAATGACACTAAACAGTACATACAGAAATGCAGCACATGTGCGTAAAGCAAAAGCTCTCATCAGGCACCCGCAGCGTTACTGACACCTGTACCCACTACTGTTGCCCCTTGGCATACTATTTCTTTAAATGTTTTTGTGGAACTGCCAAAAAATAAATAAGATTTTACCACAATTCTAGTTGTTGTGGATCTTTTAACCAAGATGTCCCATTTCCTCCCCGTGAAATGGTTGCCCACCTCTAAAGAGATGTCCACTGTTTTTCTGCAAAACATTGTACACCTTCATGGCCTTCCATCTGTTATCATTTGAGACCGGGTTCTCAGTTTGTCTCTAAATTTTGGAAAGGGTTAGGTGCCAATTGCAGATTGGCATTTGTCTGTCTTCCAGTTATCATCCACAGACAGATGGTCAAACAGAACGGGTGATTCAATGTCTTGAGCAATACCTACATTGTTAGTTATTGCATAGTACCAGTGATTGGGATGTATGCTTATGGGCTGCAGGATTTGCTTTCTATAATGGCATACACAGTTCTACTAACTGTTCTCCATTCTATTGTAATTATGGTTTTCATCCTCACCTTTTAGTCCTTCCTTCCTCTCTCTGACACCATGCTTTCCTGCAGTACAGGAATTTGTTGATCATATACCTGACATCCAACAAACAGTACAGGAGAACATAGAAAAAGTTAAGCAAGTGTACAAGAAATATACTTACTTACATCGTTGACCCGGTCCTGATTATGATATCAGAGACATGGTATGGTTATTCACACAAAGCATTGCCTTGAAGTGATCGCGCAAATTCAAGCCTTGTTTTAGTGGGCTCTATAAAATCATCAAGAAAGTCAACACTGTCGCTATGAAACTGGAGTTGCCCTCTACGTTATGAATTCATCCTGTGTTTCATGAGTCTCTGTTGTCACGGCTGGTACTCAGAGTCTGGTGAAGCCTTTGCCCGTGGTTGTGGATGATGAACCTGAGTTTGAGATGAAGGCTATATTAGACTCCAAGAGAATACGGTTTATGCTGCATTATCTTATTCATTGTAAAGGTGCGGTCTAGAAGACCGCACTTGGGAACCATGCCCCATGCTTGCTTCGACAATTCAATAGACGGTTTCCAACCAACCTAAACCAGTTGGGGTGCTATTGGGGCATGTACTGTAACACCTGCCGCCATCTGTATTCTGGATGCGGCAGGGGCGGAGACGTCTAGAATAAAGCCAGCGATGATGGACAGGAAGCTGCTTGGCATTCTAGCTGATCCCTGCCTGTAGCTACCTGTCATTGGTGCCTTACCTTTGCTTCCGGGTCCTCCTTGTTGTTGAGGTGTTCTCAGGTGGTTCTTTGTTAGGTTTCCTTCGCATTTGGGCACCTCTTCGTCCGCCTCCTTGGATTTTCACTCTTTGCTCTTGCACCTAATTTCTGGAATACTGTCATTCTGCCACAGAAAGAGACTCAATTTAAAGAACCAGCAATGCTTCAAGTTCCAGTCTGGGTAACGAGCTATATGCCCTCCCATGCTTAAAGTGAACTAACATATTTGTATCTGACTATGCATCTTACTCATGGATTCAGCATACAGTGATGCCTCTGGTGAAAAAACCTAATATCAGAGAAATACTATATAATGATGTGCTTTCTTCCTAAAGACTGAATTTATTCACGCTTTTGATTCCTAGTACTGTTGCATTTTACTGTTCACTTTAAGGCTCTTTATATTTTTGACTTGGTCATAGGACTAGAACTGAAATGCATGTAGTATGCATTGTATGGGTAAATGCTTTTTTCTTTCATTCTATTTTTAACACATTCTAGTCATACCCCTGCGCTTTCTTTAAGATGAGAACAGTGCAATATAAGGTATGCTATGGTCAATAAATGAGTATATTTCACGACCTCACCTATTAACCTCTACTTCATAAACATCCACTCTTATAACTTATTTTCTGTATACTGTAGGACAAATTCAACAATAGAATATTGTTGGATTCATCAGTACCATTCTCCCAAGTCCTTGAATGATATTTTCTTTGATTCCTACCAATAGTTATGCATCAATAAGCTATTACAATGGTAACCTATGTGGCTGGTGATCTACAATGGGGAAAATGAAATGTACCATTTCTCCAACACCAGGGCCTATAAAACATATTTTATAAAGGCCCTGCTTATAGCTACATGATCCCCCACTCCTGGGACACCTATGGGATACTTTAGAGGTCCTGAATATACAAAGATATTGTGGATTCTCACTCCACAATGCTCCTAGCAGAAACGTGGATTTTGGGAAGAGCTTTACTACCATGGGGCAAGTGAAATGTGCGATTTCTCTATCACTTGGGCATATAATACCTCTTTTATAAGGGCCCTCCTTACAAGTACATGATCCTCCACCCCTGGGACACCTAGGGGAGACCCTGGGGGTAGGGTACCTAATATGCCAAAATATTGTAGTTTATCACTTTTTAAGTGCCCCCCCACCAAAGTCGAGTTTGGGCACAATTTACATTTAAAAGCAGTGCTGCAACACAGGGCTGCTTTTAAAATGACCTCAGGCTCTTAGCAGTGTATACATGCAGGGGCAGAAAGGGCTGCTGGCCTCTCAACTACCATGCCCTATTATATACGAGGGACTTAAGGCTAGTTTTAATCCCCCTGCTCTATTCTGTACTAGGGACTTATATGGTAGGTTATGCCAATTATGTGTACCCTAATATATAGTGTACCCTCATGTATGTGTCTGTTTTCACCATAGCACTGGTTCTGCGCCTGGTTATGCAGAGCCCAGGGACAGTCACAGTCAGTTACCACTAGTACCAGTCAGAAGAAAATGGGCACAGGATCACTTTGCAACAACTGTGTATGGATTTTATTTCACTATGACAGTGCACTAAACCCCATATGTAGAGTGCCCTATTTTCTTATATATTAGCCCCCTACCTTGTGGGCTTGAAAGGTACACATTTATGAATCTACAAATACAAAAGAATTTTCCTACATGACGAAGGCTCTTTTCCTAGTCATGTGTCACTGTAGTGCATTCAAACTTCAGCCAAGCCAGGGTAAAGCGGTGCTCCTGGAAGGCATATATTTTGCCATCTATGTGGTAAATAGACCTTACATGCCACATATTTCATTTAATCTCCCATGCTACAGGTGCATATACTGTTTCATGTCATAGGTGAATTTTAAGCAAAATTTACAATGGATTTACAGGGGAAATAAATAGGCATGGCAGGGAGTTGCAATGTACAGCATGTTTTAGGGGGAAGTTCAGTTTCACTACGGTTTCAGAGTAGTAAAAGGCTCAGCGTTCTAAACCCAACCAAATTAGACATGAAAGGAGGAAATGGAGGAACCACAACACCAGTGGGGCCTTTTTTACTGTCCATCATGTTTATGGAACTTCACTGGCTTCCCTTGCCAACCCATACCATGTTTAAAACCAGTATCAACCAACCCTTAAGGTCGGCCCAACTGTCTATCTAACTGAGAAGCTCACCCTCTCTGGTGAATTTTAGCACACTTGCAGACGGGACACTTAAAGCCTGGAGACGTAAAGTGCAAAACAGAAAAAACAAGGCAACAGACCATCTCCATCTATGCACCCAGGATCTGGAATACCATGACCATGTCCACCAGGACTGCCCCAGCATTGCTCCAATTTAGGAAAGACACACCTCATTAAATAACTTTACATCATTTGCTGTAATAGTCCCATTTCGGTATTGGAAACCAGCCAGTGGTGACTCGTTGACTGTGTCTTTGTCTCTGACCCATACAGTGCTCTGCTGTCTTTCAGCTAGGTATGTGCTATATAAATGCCATATCCTTACATGCTTACATACATGCATATATACAAACATAGATAAATAAATGCACAATAGCTACTGGCTCCATCAGAGTTATGAGATCCACGGGAAAGCAGCGGCTCCATTTTGTTTCACTCAGAAATCTGCGACAGAAAGCTGCAGGTGAAACTCTGGGGGGGCGCGGGGAATAAAGAACTACCGTGGAATTAGACACACTGTTACTAATTTCCTGGTAACTCCTCATCTCTAATGGGACCCTTAAGGCCCATTTCTAAACTCTGCCGACCCCAGAATTACAAGTACACCCGGTGTCAATTATAATGGGGCGGCATATCTACCAGGCAGGGTATCAGGGCACCCATAAAGAGTCCTCAGGAACTCAATAGAAATCCACACACCCCTCCCTATACCAGTAAATCTGGCAACAGAACTGTGTAGCTGGACAAAGGAAAGTGCCACCAGGGTAATCATGTTTGCAGTTCGTGTACAAATACACGTTACTCTGGGGCCAATTCACAGAACTAATCTGAGATAAAATCCTAAACTTACTACTTTTTGTATTCACAGAAGGCATTTATAGTAGTAAAGTTAGGACTCCTAACTTTACTTCTACTAAACTGAAACAAAATCCTAACTTTATGACTTTCGGTATACACAAATGGCATTTAGTAGTAGTAAAGTTAGGACTCCTAACTTTACTTCTACTAAACTGAGACAAAATCTTAACTTTACGACTTTCGGTATACACAAATGGCATTTAGTAGTGGTAAAGTTAGGAGTCCTAACTTTACTACTACTAAATGCCTTCTGTGAATACCAAAAGTAGTAAGTTTAGGATTTTATCTCAGATTAGTTCTGTGAATCGGCCCCCATATTTTTAATTTGGTTGTAAGTATATTTTCCACAGGTATGCCTGATAGTCCGTTTCTCCAGCGTTGACGTCACATTCTTAATAAACAGGGTCATTGCTTGTAATGGAAAGACTGCAAGGAAGCAGTCACTTCACCTGATTATTTGTGCGCTCGAAACCCTCACTTATTTTCTGTTTCATGAAACCTCACCTTTGCTTTTAAAACACTACGTTCCACTCCATTTAATAATTACAATATAAATCTACTAACGTATCAGTAAAAAAAAAGGGCTCCCACCTCCTTCCATCTAAAAAAAAAGAAACAACGCAAACATGAATGGTTCATTTATGTTTTTTTTCTCTTAAGGGCAATGTTCCGAAGAACATTTAATCTGCAAATTTTCTGTTGATTTTAATGCTTTGTTCAGTTGAGTGAGATTAAGAATATAAATATGAACAATAATTAAACGCACATCTGTCAAAGAAGGGAAAATGTGACCTAATGTTTTTTCTGTTTCTGAACGCCCAGGTATCTCAGTCAGCGTTTCCACTTTTAACCTGGTGGCCATATCTCTGGAGAGATATGGTGCAATTTGTAAACCTTTACAGTCCAGAGTGTGGCAGACAAAGTCTCATGCATTGAAGGTGATTGCTGCAACCTGGTGCCTGTCATTCACCATCATGTCACCATATCCCATCTACAGCACTCTGGTTCCTTTCACCAACTCTGCCAACAGCACCGGCAACATGTGTCGTCTCCTGTGGCCAAGTGACCTAGTTCATAAGTCATGGTAAGAGACTCTTGTGCGCCCTTTGCACACTTTGTGGTCGTTTTAAAGCTCACCTCTGTGTCATGATTAGCAACGCTTAATGGCGTCACAAACGTTCTACATTTTACACCTGCTTTGAAATTGTCATTGCCTGAGATTTGAATTTGGGAAAAAGTATAGTTTTTCTCCTCCTACCATTTTGATGCAGTGGTTTTGGCTGTCACTGACCCATCATGTGAAATCCACCAATGGGAGCACTGGTGTCACCAATTGACAATCACAAGTGTGTACACTGATGATTGCAGGGCCATACACAGAGAAGGTACAGCATGGAGTGGGAAAGGGATCCAGGGCAATGAGATCAGGGAGGAGAAGGCACAACAGTAGGCGGGGAACTGAAGCAAATGCAAGCATTGTGCATGTGAGAGACGCAGGAGGGTGGGTGAAGATAGAGAAAAAAGACCACCTCTATCGCTAAATTATTATCATTCATTTTCACTTTCCAACAATAACGAGACACCTAAAGTCAGTCTGCTTAAACAAACTGCTCTTTCAGTCCGTGAACTACAAATGCATTGTAGTTGAAGAGCAGGATCTGTATGCAGGAGTCTTGAGCCATGTAGGCAGGAGGTAAGGGGCCTATTAGGATATCTGGTGGAACCGCCACCGCCGGGCCGGCGGTGGCGATCCGCCCACCAAATATCCTTTTTCACCCCCGCCATATTAGTATGGCGAGGGGTACCGCGGCAGACGGAAAGTCCGTCCGCCGCTTTTCCGCCGGTCGGATTGCCGGCCGGGCGGAAAAGGCAGACAATATGGTGGCGGTGCCTTGCAGGCATCGCCATCCATATTAGCATGCCTGCGGTGTGTATGCCTTTCCATGGCAGAGACTCCACCATGGAAAGGCATGCGGAGAATGCCTTTGGGGGCCCGTTGTGGGCCCCGGGGGGTGGGGGTGGATGCCTGCACTTGGGGGTACCCATGGTACCCCCTTCATTGGCATGCACAAGGTGGCAGGCACCGCGCGGTGCCTGTCACGTTGTGCATGCCAATGCACAACATGCATATTTTGCATTGCGGCGGGTGCTGCTGACAGCACCGCCCGCCGCAATGGAAAATGTGCTGGATGCGACCACCTGGGTGGCTGTCGCATTCTAATTGCCATAGCGGGACTGCCGCACCTCTGGCGGTCGGTCCCGTTTACCGTTACGGTAGCGGGCGGACAAAGTCCGCCCGCCATCGTAATAGGCCCCTTAGTTCTTTATTTCATGTTAAGTCCTTAGGTTATAGCAACAGAGGTAGGTCCTATCAGGGCTTTAACATGGACAATCATTTACAATCGTTAAATCTCCAACAGGTCTAGCTTACATATTCACACAACAATAACCTGTTAAATTCTCCAATACCCACACAGCCACCAACTAAGGCATACTGGGAATAGGAACACACAGGATACTTCAAATGTTTTGGTGTCTCGGATTCTTATGTGATAAGTACTCAAACTGCAGGGTGTGGTATTTATCATTTGCTTATTTCCCCCAATAATGGGGATTATTTACTAAAGTTTTCCAAAGGTGCTCACGTGATGTAAAGCATTGTGTTGGTTTATTTGTCATTATAAAAGCCTGTTGGTACAACACATTGGGGCCTATTACGATGTCGGTCTGAAAGGCTCCGAACGGGCTCCGGATTTTCCTAACCTGTGTCGGAATCTATATTTCCGACCGCCTCAGAAACATTTGTGACCGACCGATTACAATAGGGAGGTAACCGTTCGGTCTTTTCGACTCGGTTCCGACCGGCATTCGGAGACTCCGAGTCGGTCGGAACCAAATCGTACAGGTCTATGGACCGCGTTTCCAACCGACGTATTACGATGTCAGATTCGGACAGCCTTTCCGAATCGGTCCGTCCGACACAAAACGGCTGTCGGAAGCAGACTTTGGGGGCCCGTAGCAGGCCCCCTTCACCTGGAGGCTTCCAGTTGGGGCCCGTTGCGGTACACATGGGACCCCTCTTTCCAACCATGCAAAGTGTGGCAGGCACCATGGGGTGCCCACCACAAGGTGCAAGGTTTTCCGCAACCACCCCATTTTTCAATGGGAGCCTGTGTTGTTGGTCGGAACACTGGCTCCCATTGAAGTCAATGGAAGTCAGACCAAAAAGTGTTCGGAAACATCGTAATCGGTCCGTCGGACTCCCCGAACCAGAGTCGGTCGGAAACTATTCCGACAAGGAGTCGGTTGGAATGCTTTCCGACCGACATCATAATGAGGCCCATAATTGTGAAGTGCTGTGCGAGCACCCTGGCAACCCTTAGTAAATGAACCCCCCCCAAAGATTTTCCACTCAGAATAAGGGATAACCTCTAGTATCTCAGTTCTGCTCATCCAATGTTGAAGATTTCTCTTTTTTCAAGCAGGTTTCCCTTTCCCATTTTTGGTTGATAAGGAAAATAATACTGGGGCCTATATGTATTGAGGTTTTGAGTCGCCCTTGCACCATGCAAGGGAGGCACAAAGCCTAAGTGAGATATACCAAGCCATACAAGGCCACCTTGCGTGGCCCTCCATGGCTTGATAAATCTAGAGTAACGCTGGGCAGCGCAAATCACTGCCTTGCGTTACTCTGTGGCAGGAACACGCTCCATGAGTGGATCATAGGTGTTCCCACGCATCCACCCATGGATTTTGGTGCATTTCCAGATCCTCAGTAATTAAAGTTTCAAACTGAGGACAGGAGGTATTTTTAACTCACACTTCGCTAGAACATTTTCGCACTTTTTATCACAACTGTCATAAAACCAGACGGTCCACCCCTGGGAGAAAAAAGGAGATCACTTGGAGAACCCAGTGTTCGAGTGATAAAAGACCCTATGATGAGGCTACTCACATAGCCGACAGGGCGGAGAACAAGGATATACCACACCACTTGTCGCATGTGAATGAGGGTCTTTGATATACCAGAACCCTAGACCCTGGTAATAACAGTATCTGTGATTCATTCTCCTCTGATTTCCCCTATACCTAATGGAAGCTGAATGGATCTCTGCTTCTCCCTGCCCCTTTGATGAAACAGCATTTCCAGATTTACTATTAGTGGTAGAACTGGGAATGCGTCAGAATGCTACTCCTCCCCATGTGAGGCGTAACAAGGAGAAATATCTTAATTTCTGTGACCCACTGCCATTTCTCATATGTGAGGTCCTCTTTTGATCTAAAAGAAACAGTTTTTAAGGATCTTGCATAGTGTTTAAAAACATAAACACAGCATTTCTCTGCAAAATGTCTGTAATAGACTCCCTCGCATTACCCATATTCAAAATAAATTATAGGAAAATGGTATTTAAAAACAATCTCTGTTTAAAATTCATTAAAGGTCAGTAGGGCAGGGTTGTGCAGAGAACAGAACTGGAACTATCAGGGGGGCCCTTGAAAGGCTGGGGCCTGGGGCCAGAACCCCAGGCCCCAGCCTTAAAACATCTCTGCTTCATCCAGTGTCTCTGGCCGTTTCTCTCTCTCTCTCTCTCTCTCTCTCTTTCTTTCCTAGTCTCTCTATGGAGATCCCCCAGGAACCTTCCGACCCTGTTGCATAGATCACCACCTCAGTATCCCAGTGAGTAAGCATCAGCTTGAAAACACGTTTGAGATGGTCTAACGTTGCTATCCAGGTTGCTGCAGCACTGGACTACTGCATCATATTGTGACTTGCATGAGTGTGAGGGTGAAGTAATTTACACTAGGTTATGCCCGATGCAAAGGAACTGTGATTGGGACATTGTATTAGCTGGTGCGGAATGTGTTGGCAGATTCAGTATTTGTGATGTTGCAGAGGACTCTTCTGGAACGCTGAGTTTGTTTTGTGTTTGAAGGATAATCATAAACACTGTTTGCACCGAGGCTTGGGCCTGTTAAAACATGAAACAGAGTCCCCTGGAATCACAAACGTGCTTCATATTTTGCTCTGTCTTAATGTATAAGAATTGCAAACCACCCTGATTTTTTTAATGAGTTTATTGATTTTAGTTTACGTGGTACTAGATATTAGCAAATTAAAACAAAAAATCCTAATCCTCATTGGAAGATATTTCACCAGCCCATAGTATTACCCAGTTTATTTTCCAGTTTTTAACTTCTAGATTGTTGAATTGCTTATTTTGTAAAAAAAAAAAAAATGCAGTTCCTCAAAATATTTCTTAGAAGGTTACCTACGCCTTTCTCAAAGAAGTTCAAGGGTATTCTCTACCAAGATCCTGTGCCAGTGAGGCCTAACTCATTGCACCCCATTGCCAGCTACATCTCAAGTGTCCGAACCCAGCAGCTTCGCTATCAGTGTGAGACCTGACCGGCAAGAGTAAAAAAAAAAGCACAGAACAGATATTCTGAAAGCTAGTTTGGCGAAAATGTCCATTAAAAATACCATATCATTTTAAACTCAAAAAACACAAAAATTCACCAGTAATAGTAAGCTGAAGTAACTATAACTTGCGCACTTGCCATGCACAGTGATGTTATTAACCCCTTCGCTGCTAGGCCTTTTCTCCCCCTGTGCTAAGCCTTTTTTGGGCTATTTGGGGTAGTGCGCGCTTAGGCCCCTGTAACTTTTTGACCACATAAGGTATCCACGCCAAATTTGCGTCCTTTTTTTCTAACATCATGGGGATTGTAAAGGTACCCAGGGTTTGTGGATTCCCCTGGAGGGGACCCAGAAATTAGCCAAAATACAGCAAAATTTTGGGTTTTTTGGGAAAAATGCGAAAAAAGGGCTACAGATGAAAGCGTCTTGTTTTTTCCCTGCAAATGGCATCAAAAAGGGGTTGTGGTGCTGAAATCACCATCTTCCCAGCTTTCAGGGACAAGCAGACTTTTGTCAGAAAACCAACTTTTTGTACACAGTTTTGGCATTTTTCTGGGACATAGCCTATTTTTGCTATTTTTTGTGCTTTTAACCTCCTTCCAGTTAATGGTAGAAATGGGTATGAAACCAATAATGGATCCTGAAAAGCCATACATTTCTGAAAAGTAGACAAAATTCTGAATTCAGCAAGGTGTCATTTGTGTAGATCCTTAAAGTTTTCCTTATAGAAACTAACAGTTAAATGAAGGAAAAATTAAAAAGTAGTTGAAAAAAACAGCCATTTGTGTCAACGTTTTCACCTGTAACTTCTTCTAATTATGACAGCTATTTGAAAGCAATATACCGTTATATCCGCTGGACCTTTCTGGTTGTGGGGATATATAGGACTTGTAGGTTCACCAAGAACCCGATGAACGCAGAGCCAATAACTGAGCAGCATCTTGCAATGGTTTTTTATTATGTACCGGGTATATGGCAATTATTTTGGGAAAATGTATATATGGTAAAATTGTTATGAAAGACATCTATGTATTTCTGAAATGGGAACAAAATGTAGATTTTAGAAACAGTAGATATTTGCACATTTCCGAAATTGGGAGTACCCATACTAGCATGAGAATTATAGGTCATTTTTCAAAATGACTTATTTTTTACACATTGTCTTTCATTTGGAATGCAGAAATGCATCGAAAGTCAATAGGTAATAACAGTTGCTCTACAATTCTGTGTTACCCTAAGTCTCCCGATAAAAATGGTACCTCACTTGTGTGGGTAGGCCTTGTGCCCATAACAGGAAATGGCTCAAAATGCAACGTGGACGTACCACATTTTCACAATGAAAAATTACCCTTTTTTTGCAAAGTGCCTAGCTGTAGTTTTTGAACCCTAGCTCTGCAGGCACTTAGGGAAACCTAGCAAACCTATACATTTTTGAAAACTAGACACCCAGGGGAATTCAGGACGGGGTGACTTGACTGGCTCTCACCAGGTTCTGTTACCCAGAATCCCTTGCAAACCTAAAAAATTGTCAAAAAAAACACATTTTCCTCACTTTTCTGTGGTGGAAAGTTCTGGAATCTGCGCAGATCCACAAAATTCTACCCACCCCGCGTTCCCCAAGGTCTTCCGAAAACAATGGTACCTCATTTGTGTGGGTAGGCCTAGTGCCCGCGACAGGAAGCAGCGCAAAATGCAATGTGGACGCACCACATTTTCACAGTGAAAAATGACCCTTTTTTTGCAAAGTGCCTAGCTGTAGTTTTTGAACCCTAGCTCTGCTGGCACCTAGGGAAACCTAGCAAACCTATACATTTTTGGAAACTAGACACCCAGGGGAATCCAGGATGGGGTGACTTGACTGCCTCCCACCAGGTTCCGTTACCCAGAATTCCTCGCAAACCTAACAAATTGTCCAAAAAAACACATTTTCCCCACATTTCTGTGGTGGAAAGTTCTGTAATCTGCGTGGATCCACAAATTTCCACCCTCCCCAAGTTCCCCAAAGTCTTACGAGAAAAATGGTACCTCACTTGTGTGGGTCGGCCTAGTGCCTGCGACCGGAAACGGCGCAAAACGGGACGTGGTCACACCTCAATTTCGCAGTGAAAAATGACCCTTTTTTGGCAAAGTGCCTAGCTGTAGTTTTTGAACCCTAGCTCTGCCGGCACCTAGGGAAACCTAGCAAACCTATACATTTTTGAAAACTAGACACCCAGGGGAATCTAGGATGGTGTGACTTGACTGCCTCCCACCAGGTTCTGTTACCCAGAATCCCTTGCAAACCTAAAAAATTGTCAAACAAAAACACATTTTCCCCACATTTCTGTGGTGGAAAGTTCTGGAATCTGCGTGGATCCACAAAGTTCCACCCACCCCGCGTTCCCCAAAGTCTTACGAGAAAAATGGTACCTCACTTGTGTGGGTCGGCCTAGTGCCTGTGACAGGAAACGGCGCAAAACGCAACGTGGTCACACCTCAATTTCGCAGTGAAAAATGACCTTTTTTTGGCAAAGTGCCTAGCTGTAGTTTTTGAACCCTAGCTCTGCCGGCACCTAGGGAAACCTTGCAAACCTATACATTTTTGAAAACTAGACACCCAGGGGAATCCAGGATGGGGTGACTTGACTGCCTCCCACCAGGTTCTGTTACCCAGAATCCCTTGCAAACCTAAATAATTGTCAAACAAAACACATTTTCCCCACATTTCTGTGGTGGAAAGTTCAGGAATCTGCGTGGATCCACAAATTTCCACCCACCCCGCGTTCCCCAAAGTCTTACGAGAAAAATGGTACCTCACTTGTGTGGGTCGGCCTAGTGCCTGCGACAGGAAACGGCGCAAGACGCAACGTGGTCACACCTCAATTTCGCAGTGAAAAATGACCCTTTTTTGGCAAAGTGTCTAGCTGTAGTTTTTGAACCCTAGCTCTGCCGGCACCTAGGGAAACCTAGCAAACCTATATATTTTTGAAAACTAGACACCCAGGGGAATCCATGATGGGGTGACTGGACTGCCTCCCACCAGGGTCTGTTACCCAGAATCCCTTGCAAACCTAAAACATTGTCAAAAAAACCACATTTTCCCCACATTTCTGTGGTGGAAAGTTCTGGAATCTGCGTGGATCCACAAATTTCCGCCCACCCCGCGTTCCCCAAAGTCTTACAAGAAAAATGGTACCTCACTTGTGTGGGTCGGCCTAGGGCCTGCGACAGGAAACGGCGCAAAACGCAACGTGGTCACACCTCAATTTTGCAGTGAAAATGACCCTTTTTTGGCAAAGTGCCTAGCTGTAGTTTGTAGAACCCTAGCTCTGCCGGTACCTAGGGAAACCTACCAACACACACATTTGTGAGTAGACACTGGGGCTTCCAGGGAGGTATGGCTTGCATGAATCCTCAACCTTTCCTTACCCAGAATCTCCTGCAAACCTCAATTTTAGCTGAAAAAATCACTTTTTCACACATTTTGTGTGGGAGTGTGGCATCACTGGCCTCACACAAATTTCCTACCACCCAGCGTTCCCCAGGTCTCCCGATAAATGGTGCCTCACTTGTGTGGGAGGCCCAGGTACCCGCGACAGGCAGGGCCCAAAACGTAGTGAGGCGACATCAAATTGCTCTATCTCAAAACCACCTGGTTTTGCAAGGGCTCACCTGGTCTTTGGCTCCGTGCTGGCGGCCATCTAGGAAACCTACCAAACCCACACTTTCTGAAAAGTAGACACCCGGGGCTTCCAGGAGGTATGGCTTGCGTGGATCCCCCAACGTTTCCTTACCCAGAATCCCCTGCAAACCTCAATTTTACCAGAAAAATCACTTTTTCACACATTTTTGTGTGGGAAGTGTGCATCACTGGCCTCACACAATTTCCTACTACCCAGCGTCCCCCAGGTCTCCCGATAGAATGGTGCCTCACTTGTGTGGGAGGCCCAAGTACCGCGACAGGCAAGGGCCCAAAACGTAGTGAGGGGACAACAAAATTGCCTATCTCAAAACCACCTGGTTTTGCAAGGGAGTCACCTGGGTTTTGCGCATGCTCGGCGGCCATCTAGGAAACCTACCAAACCCACACATTTCTGAAAAGTAGACACCGGGGCTTCCAGGAGGTATGGCTTGCATGGATCCCCAACGTTTCACTCAGAATCCTGCAAACCTCAATTTACCAGAAAAATCACTTTTTCACACATTTTTGTGTGGGAAGTGTGGCATCACCGGGCTCACATAAATTTCCTACCACCCAGCTGCTCTCAGGTCTCCCGATGAAAATGGTGCCTCACTTGTATGGGAGGCTCAAGTACTCCGCGACATGCAAGGACACAAAACGCTTTGAGGCAACATCAACATTGCCTATCAAAAATGTTTTGGGCCCTTGCCTGTTGCGGTTACTTGGGCCTTCCACACGAGTGAGGCATCATTTTTATCGGGAGACCTGGGGATCACAGGGTGGTAGGAAATTTGTGTGAGCCCGGTGATGCCACACTTTCCACACAAAATGTGTAAAAAAGTGATTTTTTCTGGTAAAATTGAGGTTTGCAGGGGATTCTGGGTAAGGAAACGTTGGGGATCCACGCAAGCCATACCTCCCTGGAAGCCCCGGTTGTCTTCTTTTCAGAAATGTGTGGGTTTGTTAGGTTTCCCTAGATGGCCGCCGAGCACTAGGGCCAAAACCCAGGTGACTCCCTTGCAAAACCAGGTGGTTTTGAGATAGGCAATTTTGATGTCGCCTCACTACGTTTTGGGCCCTTGCCTGTCGCGGGTACTTGGGCCTCCCACACAAGTGAGGCACCATTTTTATCGGGTGACCTGGGGGAACGCTGGGTGGTAGGAAATTTGTGTGAGGCCAGTGATGCCACACTTTCCCACACAAAAATGTGTGAAAAAAGTGATTTTTTCTGGTAAAATTGAGGTTTGCAGGGGATTCTGGGTAAGGAAACGTTGGGGGATCCACGCAAGCCATACCTCCCTGGAAGCCCCGGGTGTCTACTTTTCAGAAATGTGTGGGTTTGGTAGGTTTCCCTAGATGGCCGCCGAGCACAGGGCCAAAACCCAGGTGACCCCCTTGCAAAACCAGGTCGTTTTGTGAAAGGCCATTTTGAGGTCGCCTCAATACGTTGTGGGCCCTTGCCTGTCGCGGGTACTTGGGCCTCCCACACAAGTGAGGCACCATTTTTATCGGGAGACCTGGGGGAACGCTGGGTGGTAGGAATTTTGTGTGAGCCCGGTGATGCCACACTTTCCCACACAAAAATTTCTGAAAAAAGTGATTTTTTCAGCTAAAATTGAGGTTTGCAGGGAATACTGGGTAAGGAAACGTTGGGGGATCCACGCAAGCCATACCTCCCTGGAAGCCCCCGGGTGTCTACTTTTCAGAAATGTGTGGGTTTGGTAGGTTTCTTAGATGGCCGCCGAGCACAGGGCCAAAACCCAGGTGACCCCCTTGCAAAACCAGGTCGTTTTGTGAAAGGCCATTTTGAGGTCGCATCAATACGTTGTGGGCCCTTGCCTGTCGCGGGTACTTGGGCCTCCCACCCGAGTGAGGCACCATTTTTATCGGGAGACCTGGGGGGACGCTGGGTGGTAGGAAATATGTGTGAGCCATGTGATGCCACACTTTCCCACACAAAAATGTGTGAAAAAAGTGATATTTTCAGCTAAAATTGAGGTTTGCAGGGGATTCTGGGTAAGGAAACGTTGGGGGATCCACGCAAACCATACCTCCCTGGAATCCCCCGGGTGTCTACTTTTCAGAAATGTGTGGGTTTGGTAGGTTTCTCTAGGTGGCCACCGAACCCCGGGCCAAAACGTCATGGGACCCCCCTTGCAAAACCAGGTCGTTTTGTGATAGGCCATTTTGAGGTCGCCTCAATACGTTATGGGCCCTTGCCTGTCGCGGGTACTTGGGCCTCCACACCCGAGTGAGGCACCATTTTTATCGGGAGACCTGGGGGAACGCTGGGTGGTAGGAAATTTGTGTCAGCCCGGTGATGCCATAACTTTACCACACAAAAATGTGTGAAAAAATGGATTTTTTTCAGCAAAATGTCAGGTTTGCAGGGGATTCTGGGTAAGAAAACGTTGGGGGATCCATGCAAGCCATACCTCCCTAGAATTCCCCGGGTGTCTACTTTTCGGAAATGTGTGGGTTTGGTAGGTTTCCCTAGGTGGCCGCCGAGCCCCGGGCCAAAAACCCAGGTGACCCCCCCTTGCAAAACCAGGTAATTTTGAGATAATGTGTTGTTTATTTCTGCAGCGTGAAAATTTTGGCACAATATTGCAAGGAAAATGTGACAGACATTTTGAGGTTTGCAGGACATTGTGGGTACCATAACTTGTTGGGATCCACAAGAGAGATATCACCATGTACTCCCATGGGTGTTTCGTTTACGACAATATCTACAGTTGGTAGGTTATTCTTAGACGGAATGTACACCTTGGCAGACAGACTAAAAAGACAAAGATTACTGCACAGCCATCTATTCCTCAAGCACACACACATACTGGTTGGATTTGGCACGAGGGCAAGTGATGGTTCAGAATATATACAATTTTATTAACAAGAGATTTCACAAAAATGAAATGCACTGTCAATAATTGAAAGGACAAAAAACTGAACCAGTGACTCGCAGCTCGTGAGCTGTAAAGCCACGTCAAGGCCCCAACCGCTTTACAGGCCATTCACACACCTTTCATACGTGATACACACAAGACCATTCACACCACCAGGCACGAAACAAACACATTACAACATTCACAAAAAGGGACAAGGTACACCCTGCTTGAGAAAGACAAAAAAAAATATTACTGCACAGCCATCTAATCCTCAAGCACACACACATACTGGTTGGATTTGGCACGAGGGCGAGTGATGGTTCAGTATATACAATTGTATTAACAAGTGATTTCACAAAAATGAAATGCACTGTTAATAATTGAAAGGACGAGAAACTGAACCATTGACTCACAGCTCGTGAGCTGTAAAGCCACGACAAGGCACCAACCTCTTTACAGGCCATTCATACACCTTTCATACGTGTGACACATACAAAACCATTCACACCACCAGCCGCGGGCCCATCACATTACAACACTCACACCAGCAGACAGCGCCATTCAAGGGCCCATCACTTTCACACGCCCACATTCCTAACACAGCAACCACACAAGCTGATGGATTGCGTGGAGTGTCGCTCGGCTAACTGTGTGTAGTGACCAGCAGCAAGTCACTACTCACACACCGCCAGCCGAGCGCCAGTCCACGCACACCGCCAGCCAAGCGCCACTCCACGCACACCGCCAGCCAAGCGCCACTCCACGCACACCGCCAGCCAAGCACCACTCCACGCACACCGCCAGCCAAGCGCCACTCCACGCACACCGCCATCCAAGCGCCACTCCACGCACACCGCCAGTCAAGAGCCACTCCACGCACACCGCCAGCCAAGCGCCACTCCACGCACACCGCCAGCCAAGTGCCACTCCACGCACACCTCCATCACATTTAGGATTTTGTTTATACAAAAAAGAAAACACAAACAAATTGCAAATAGATACAAATCTACTAACACAAAATCAGAAACTAAATACATTGCACTAATGCCAACCTTGAAACAGGACAACAATTCTTAAACATTACAGACCAGGCAGTTCACTTTACCACTCATGGTTGCTCCCAATAATTCTTTTGCTTGTGGTACGCTCTATAACAAGCAGTCACACACAGCCCAGGGTTAGAAGGACACTCAGGGCAGTACATACGAGTCTCCTTCCGCGTACCTCTTCGCCAACAGACTCTACATCTCCTAGTCGGAAAGTCTTTTGAGGGTGTAGGAGGAATGTGATCAGGAAAGTGGTGATCTTTCAATCGAGCCACATCCTCCACCACTCCAACTCTAGGAACACTTGCCTGTTCCACAACAACAAGGCTGCCTATGACAGACTGCTGAAACTGAACAAAAGTCAACTTTGACGCAGGAGAACACTCCTTGAACACAACAAAAGCATTGAAAGTTGCTAAATTGAAGAGATGGATGGACAACTTCTTATACCAAATGTAAGCCTTACGAATAGCAGTGAAAGGTTCCAACCTCTGATCTACTCTATCAACACCACCCATGTGCTTATTGTAGTCTAAAATGCACACAGGTTTGCGCACTTCAGCAATCTGACCCCAAACAGCCACAGGTGAAGTACTCTCATCATGGATGGTAGTCAGCATGTACACATCCCTCCTGTCCACAAATTTCACAGCTAGTAGTTCATCACTACGCAAGGAACTGCACTGTCCCCTCTGATGTTTTTTGCAAACAAGCTCTTTTGGATAACCTTTACGGTTAGAGCGGATTGTGCCACAAGCAAAAGTGTCCACTTTGAACAATTCCTTAAACAATTGCACAGCAGTGTAGAAGTTATCAAGGTACAAATGGTGGCCTCTGTTAAACAGTCCTCTAGCAAGATCCCACACAATTTTCTCTGAAACTCCAAAAGTGGACGGACAACCAGGGGGTCAATAGTGGAATCCCTACCAGTGTACACACGCAAATTAAAAACATATCCTGTCCTACTCTCAGACAACATATACAGCTTAATTCCATAGCGTGCCCTCTTGCTAGGAATGTACTGCCTAAAAACCAAACGGCCCTTGAACAGGACCAAAGACTCATCAATAGATATTTCTTTCTCTGGAGTATAGATCTCTGAAAATCGATCTACAAAGTGATCAAGAACAGGCCGAATCTTAAAAAGACGGTCACATTCAGGGTGATCTCGTGGCAACACCAAACCATTATCAACAAAATGCAGCATCCGAAGCAAAAGTAAATACCGATCACGAGTCATAACTGCAGGAAATATGGCCGTTGCCATCAAGGGACTGGTAGACCAATATGAACCCATGGACGGCTTCCTTATCAAACCCATCAAAAAAGTCAAACCCAAAAACTTCTTCATCTCTTCCAGATTTGTGGGACTCCACCGGGTAGCTCTAGAATGGGGCCTAAGTCTGGCACTGTTGTCCCTCAAAAACTGTTCAGCATACAAATTAGTCTGCTCAACAATCTCACCCAAAAATACATCATCCATAAACAACTGAAAATACTGTATAGGCAAATAATGTTCACAATCCACTCTACAACCTGCATAACCACTAAAGGCAGGCAACACCGGCTGCACCATGTTTGGATCAACCCAGAGTCCAGCACTTCCAGTAGGAAGCCTAGCAGCCCCAGGCTGCAATCCAGATGCCTCTTGCACCATCGGCACAGTAGTATCCTCCTCTAAAACAGGCACTTCATCTGCACTGAGAGTACCTTCATCATCCGATGATTCCATGTGGAGAGAAAACTCACTGCCTGAATCTTCCCCTCCCTCCTCTCCCTCAGACGCACTGTCAGTCTCATAATCCTGCTCAGAGGAAGGTTCAAGAAGCAAACCAACCACCTGCTGAGCAGTCATTCTACGGCTAGCCATAATGCTTACTAATAAAGGTTACTTGTCAAACAAGTCAACAACAACAAACCCTTTGTAAAAAAAAGAAATAAACAAAATGTAGCTTTATCACAAAGACCTATATACTCCAACACTATACCACTCACGTGACAGAAGCAGCTAGACTCACCACCACCTACTCTGCACAGACACAGTAAGGATCAACAATATCCCACTAAAAAGAAGAAAAAAAAATTGCACATAAGACGATGCAAAACATCGCAAAGAATTTCATGCTCTGAACACTAACAAATATGCTGCCATTATGACACCACTTACAAAAAAATTCATTCATGCCTGACAATAATACTCATTTGGAGTACACACAACAAAAATATTTTTCTTACCAAATAAATGCAATTACGCAAAACTGCAGAACAACCACTGCCGAAACCGCAAACAGGAATCAAAAGCTTTACACTAGAATAAAAAAGGAGAAAAAAACATTACAATCACATATGCAAATAATGCACCAGTCCACACACAATCCACCAGCCAAGCTAAGGGGTAGGTGGGCCTAACAGTATAAATAAAATATTCACCCCCGTAAAAGGGGAGCAACCCTTGCCCTTTTGGCCACTCCCCAACACAAAAATTAAAAAAAACCCTGGTGTCTAGTGGCTTCTGCCCTCCTTGGGGGCAGATGGGCCTAAAAACATACTGCTATTCTGCCACCCAAGGGGTCACTCTCCACAAATAAATGCCTGGTGGACTAGTGGGAAGATACCTTTATCTTCCGCACACGATCTCTCACTACTCAACTCTACTCTGAACTCTATTCACAACTGGATGTTAGCTCACCAACTCATTCTGAATCCCGCCAAAACTGAATTCCTCCTCCTCTCTACCTCTCTCTCACCTCCTCCTGTTCAATCTTGGATGGATCAGCTGAACCTACTCAACAACAAACCCATCATTGTCGACAGCGCTAAATCCCTAGGTGTCATTCTTGACAAAAGACTCAACCTAATCTCCCACATCAACTCTATTGCTAAGAACGCACATTACCAGTTGCGCCTTCTACGGGGGATCCGTCGGTTCTTCCCGGAGAAAGACTTAAAAACCTTGGTACAATCTCTGGTTCTCTCAAGACTGGATTATTGCAATTCTCTTCTGACGGGCCTACCCAAATCCCACCTCTCCCCTCTCAAATCCATCCTCCATTCAGCAGCTCGCCTCATTTCAGGGTCTAAACGAAGCGACCATGTCACTCCTATCCTCTCTTCGATGGCTTCCGATCGAGGCAAGATCGATTTACAAAACTGCCTGCATCACACACAAAGCCTTACACACCTCCTCCCCTCGTTACCTGGCAAATAAATTGAAATTGTCCGGTGGCTCTCGCCCTTCTCGCAATGCAGAAAAGCTTCTGCTTGAGCCCCCCCCGTCTTCAAAAAGGGAAAGATCCATGGCGCAATCCTTCTCAGGAAATGCGGTGAGAATCTGGAACTCGCTTCCCCAATTGCTCCATGCCACCTCCTCTACCCGGATCTTCAAAGCTGACCTCAAATCTCTTCTCTTCCAAAGACACTTTCAGAACTAATACTTTCTCTCTGAGCCCCCTCTAGGAAGTTCGCTCTTCATTGTAAATTTGTACTTTTTCCTGTACATTCCTCACCCTTGCGTGCTGGAGTCAGTGAGTGTGTGTCTCTCTCTCTCTCTCTCTCTCTCTCTCTCTCTCTCTCTCTCTCTCTCTCTCTCTCCTCTCTCTCTCTCCTCTCTCTCTCTCTCCTCTCTCTCTCTCTCTCTCTCTCTCTCTCCATGAGCTGCCCAAGAAAGCTTTCAGGAGACAAGAAGTGGTTCACAATGCCACCACAAACCCACATCAATAACCAGAGGCTGCAGCAAACTCCAACTACTCCAGACACAGAAATGTCTAAAACATTTTATGCAAGGTTGACAAAACCATGTGTTGAACAGCCAGCTTCATGAAAGCTTTCCCATCAATGAACAACACGTAGGTTCTCTTAGCGGAATGCTTTGAAGAAGATTAATGTTTACAGGGCGAATCACAGAAGGACACACTGAGATATACACCTTACTACTCAGAAAACAGAACTGGTGATTGGAGAGGTGTCCAAATGGCCCTCCAGCCGGTGATAAACCTGCCCCCCCCACACACACACACAACATCCCTGGTGCCTAGTGGGCATTCCTGCTGCACGATCACATGATCGTGCAGCAGGAATGCACAAAAGAGGCATCGGGGGAAAGGAAAACCATTTCCTTTCCCTTGATGCCTCTTTTGATTCAAACCCCCCCTCCCCGAGCCAAAACTCACCTGATTTCCCGACGCGCTGGAAGCAAATGGCTTCCAGCGCGTCGGGGAAGAAAGGAAACCTCAATGACGCCAGCGCGCCTCGCGCGCTGACGTCATTGATGGGGAGGGCGGGGGAGGCAGGGAAGCCCTTCCCTGCCTCCCCCAAAAAACCCAACGATCGGATTCCCACGGGGAGCGCCAGCGCTTCCCCGTGGGTGGTCTATGACGAGCTGGACTCGTCATGAGCACACGACCACTGTGTGCCATGACGAGTCCAGCTCGTCATAAGCATCGAAGGGGTTAATGATGTCATTTCAGATGTCATCAGTGTTTTTATCAATGATATCATAGAATATGTCATGAGTGATTTAATATGTGGTGTTATCAGAGGTGCATGGTAAGCGCGTAATTTATAGTTACTTCAGTTAACTGTAACTGATGAATGCCAGTGTTTTTTTAGTATTAAATGGTATTTTTTTAACTGACATTTTCACCTAACTATAACGTCACTTTGACATTTGTTTTTTCCAGTGAATTTCTACGATTTTTTAAGTGTAAAGTAAGGTATTACCATGCCTAACTATAACGTCACTTTAACTTTTGCTTTTTAAGTGACTTTCTAATGTTTTTTTAACGTGAAGTTACATTTTATCACAATACTTAACTGTCCCAAGCCCCTATAGTGCACAACCTGTCAGGAGTGTTTTATTTGTCATTTTTTTCCCTCTGTACTCCCTCTGTAGTACCTCGTTGCTAGATATCTATAAATTTAGGCCTGAATTTCTTTCAAATGAAATTAATCAAATCACAAAACGCACCATTTCTGAGTAAAGATCTAGCTTTCTGTCAAATTTCATGCAATTCTGGTAAGCCGTCCTGACTGTAGTGTTGTCTCAAGTTCCTATGGGAAAATGTTTTCTGGGAACCACCTCCGCCACTGCTGTGTAATAGTTTTATATATATATATACGACCAAGACCACGGACGTGGTCGAAACGCTTCGTCCTTGTCTGTCTTAAAGAAATAAACTGCCTTGACCGACCGAGTGGGCTCTTTTGGATTTTGTTCGTCCTAAATCCTTTCTGTGAAATATATATATATATATATATAGGTTCACTGATAGAATATCGATGTAACAAACATCGATGTTCTAAATATTGACAAAAAAATATCGACTGCATAAATATCGACTCCAATACTTTAACAGGTAAGTACAAAAATATCGAAATAAAAATATCAAGGTAAAAAATATAGATGTAAAAAATATTGATTTAAAAATATATATAAAATAAAATAATATATAGTACATATATTAAATATTAATATTATTTTTAACAAAATAAATTAAATGTAATATACATTTTAACTAAATATAACAAATACACTTAATTAAAAAAATATAAACACACAAACATACAAATTTATACATATAATTATATTAACTTAAAATTAATTTATTAAGTTTTATCTTTTTTTAATTTTTAAACTTTAAAATTATATAAAAATAAAATATATATATATATATATCAATATTTTAAAATAAAAAAACATTCTATAATAAATTAAAACAAACTATTAAAAAAAACATTTCCCAATACAATAAGTGCAACAGTAGGGAAAGTGTTGGATAGCGGAGGAATTAAATTTACTATTCCCACTCCAGTGATAGCAACAGTAGGGTAAGTGTTGGATAGCAGAGGGGAAAAAATTACTATTCCCACTCCAAAGAGTGCAACAGTAGGGAAAGTGTTGGATAGAGGAGAGGTAAAAATTACTATTCCCACTCCAGTGAGTGCAAAAGTAGAGTAAATGTTGGATACCAGAGGAATTAAATTTACTATTCCCACTCCAGTGATAGCAACAGTAGGGAAAGTGTTGGATAGCGGAGGGGAAAAAATTACTATTCCCACTCCAAAGAGTGCAACAGTAGGGTAAGTGTTGGATAGCGGAGGAATTAAATTTACTATTCCAACTCCTGTGAGTGCATCAGTAGGGAAAATGTTGAATAGCGGAGGGGTAAAAATTACTATTCCCACTCCAGTGAGTGCAACAGTAGGGAAACTGTTGGATAGCGGAGGGGCAAAAATTACTATTCCCACTCCAAAGAGTGCAACAGTAGGGAAAGTGTTGGATAGCGGAGGGGTAAAAATTACTATTCCCCCTCCAGTGAGTGCAAAAGTAGGGTAAGTGTTGGATAGCGGAGTAATTAAATTTACTATTCCAACTCCAGTGAGTACAACAGTAGGGAAACTGTTGCATTGAGGAGGGGTAAAAATTACTATTCCCACTCCAGTGAGTGCAACAGTAGGGAAAGTGTTGGATAGTGGAGGAGTAAATATTACTATTCCCACTCCAGTGAGTGCAACTGTAGGGAAACTGTTGGATAGCGGGGGGGCAAAAATTACTATTACCACTCCAGTGAGTGCAACAGTAGGGAAAGTGCTGGATAGTGGAGAGGTAAAAATTACTATTCCCACTCCAGTGATTGCAACATTAGGGAAAGTGTTGGATAGCAGAGAAACAAAAATTACTAAAAACACTTAAACAATTGAAAGAAAAAAAAATTACAAAATTTTAAAAATCATAAAATTAAATAAACAATATTTTAAAAATATAACATTCAATATATTAAACATATAAAAAGAACACATATTACAATATTAATTACATATAACAAAAACCTACAAATAATATATACAATAAATTAATAAATACATTTATAAACAATAATGATTTAAAAGTAGCAAATATTAACAAACAAAATCAATTATTTAAAACATAAATGTATTTCTATTATTTCCTACCCAATAACACCACACCAATAGCAAAACACTTCAACATTTTTAATTATATTTGTTTCCATAATTAACATTAATTAATAATCATTTAAAAAATCTTATTAATAAAACAAAATTAATAAGCATTCATTGAGTACACATGCTTTAACACTATAATATCTACAACACACACCTAAATTAAACTATAAAATAATTAAACACAATTAAATATTATTTTTAAAAGAAAAACTATTACTATTAACAACTAATAATTAAATATTTAAAAATGTATTTAATACCCAGCTTTTACCCCTTTAAAAGTAAAAACAACACACAAAAAATAAACAATCACACAAAATAAATGTCAAATAATTAACATTAATTACCAACTATATAATTATTAATTAAACACAAAATACTTACCACCCTTTACTCCTATAAACACCACAACACACACCTAAAATTAATTACACAATTACCATAATTAATTACTAATTAATTAATTAAAATTAATTAACAACTAATTATTAATTCAGCAATTAAAAATAAATTGATTCCCACCCTTCCCACCCTTTGCACCTATAAACACTACAACACACACCTAAAATTAATTACCCAATTACCATAATTAATTACCAATTAACTAATTAAAATTAATTAGCAACCAATTATTAATTAATTAATAATAAATTACTTTACCCATTTAATACTATAACATCTCAATTAAACAAATAATAATAAATAGAAAATATTCAATAAATTCAATATAATGAAATTACTTCTCACCCTATTCCCCTATAAAACCCACAACCCGCTACGGAACTAAAAACGCAAAAGTCAATTAAAAAAATATTAATAACTACTAAAAATAATTAATTTCATATAATTAAATTACTTCCCACCCTATTCCCCTATAAACCCACAACCCGCTACTGAACAAAAAACGCAAAAATCAAATAATTTTTTTTTATAACTACTAAAACTTTCACACATATATTAAAAATACAAACAAATCTTATGCAAAAAAACATACATCACATACATATAAAATATACACTAAAATACATAACATTAATAAAAAATCGATATTTTTAACAACTATGGGGCCGATTACGATGGCGGGCGGACTTGAGTCTGCCCGCCATCGTAGCGGGGATTGGGACCGCCTGCCAGTCATGCGGCAGTCCCGCACTCCACATTAGGATGCGACCGCCACCATGGCGGTCGCATCCAGCACTTTAACATTGCGGCGGGTGCTGCTGGCTGCAGCACCCGCCGCATTGCTAAATATGCATGTCCTGCATTTCACTGCACTACGTGGCAGGCACCATGCGGTGCCTGGCACTTAGTGTAGTGAAATGTAGGGGGGTACCACGGGTACCCCCACAGTGCACCAACACCCCAACCCAACACAAGGGGGGCCCGCAACGGGCCTCCAAAACCAATCCCCGGCAGCTTTTCCATGGCAGTTCCACCACCATGGAAAGGCTAGCTGAAGCCAGCATCGTAATATGGCGGACGGTGCCTGCTAGGCACTGCCACCATTTTACACTATCAGGCTGGTCCGCCAGGCAATTGGAACGACTGGGGTTGGCGGGCCTTCCGCCATCGTAATCGGCCCCTATATTTTTGCAAACGATATTTTACACTTCGATATTTTAAACATTGATATTACTTACCTAAATTCGATATTCTTGTCCACGAGAATTTGTCTGTCGATATTTCTGACCGACAATATTTTTGACTCGATATTTATGTAAATCAATATTTTGATTCAATATTCTGTCCCTGCACCATATATATATACATATATATATTGCTTTAAATCCTTGTTTTGTGGATCCCTCACAACGTGGAACAAACAGGAACGGACTCCACCTGTAATAGTGCAAATTTTTTATTGTAGTTTCAGCTCTCCGCCATGACGCGTTTTGGCCTTCGCAGGCCTTGATCACATGACGCGGCTACGGAACCCTCCTCATTTTTAAAGTGACATGTGCAAAATGAATACTGAAAACAGACTTTCGTCCTGTCATAGCATTTTGTTACAAATAGCAGAAAATTAGCAATTTCTACATCTGGCTTAATTCATATGATTGTTAACACAGTATGTATTTATGTTACTATAATGTTAATACATTTTTAAACATTTAATACAATACGTATGTTTGTAAACACGCGGGGTTGGAACTAGAAACAATTACAGCAAATACTGCAATCCACTTTTTTGCATTTTTGCACAAATTTTCTTATCACCAGCTAGCATTTAAATTAATTGCTGTATACACCAGATTATATGATGTTATCTAATACTGACCCAGTGGGCCTACTTTGCTGCTAATATGTAAAGTGCATTAATAAAGTGCTAGTGCAAGAAAAGATAAAATTGAAGAAAGCACCCGCTCTTGGTGTCACCCTGCTGTGCATAAATAACTACATGTTCCTAGATAGAATCCTATTTACCAAGAAAAAAAGAGAGAAAGATAAATAAACGGAAGGTAAGGTGCAGATGAATGACACTAAGATGCATAATTGCATATAAAAGTTTCGGGAGTTTGCTCATATATTTCACTAAACTGGAAATAATAGTGATAACCCTTATACAGCTATATGTTAACTTGTTGTATCTTATAACCCTTATAGGCACGTGTATAGGTCTTCACTTGCGTTTAGCCCCTGTGGGCTTTTGGTGTCGAGCTCTAGTATATAATGAGTCTCAAGTCGTCTCAGTGCAGCCTCTCTATTGCCACCTCATCTAATGTGTGGAACTGAGTCCACCACATAATATTTAAGCTGTTCTAAGTTGTTACTGTGTATTTTCTTAAAATGACGAGCCACTGGATATGTGGAATCGGAGTTGGTGATTGCTCTTATGTGCTGGAGGATCCTCTTGTGAACTTGTAGTTTTGTACTACCCACGTAACGCAGTTCACAAGAGCACTTCAGCACATAAATTGCATAATCAGTTTTGCATGTCAAGAGTTTTTGAATTTTGATCGGCTGATCTCTAAATGGTATTCGATAGGTGGTTTTATTTGTGCCAAACCTGCATGCACGGCATGTTGCACATCTTATGAATCCTTTCCTTTGTGTTAACCAACTGGTTTTCGTTGTTACTTCAGGGCTACTGCTTACTAGAGAGTCATTCATGGAGGTTGCCTTCCTAAATGTTATGGTTGGTTTTTTGGGCAACCTTTCTCCTATTACTGGATTGTTTAGGACGATGGGCCAGTTTTTCTTGATTATGCTGCATAGGCTACTCCTCTGTTTATTGTATGTAAGGATTAGCCTCGTGTTTTCTGTGTCTTGTGTTGCATAATCTGTTCGTGACGGCCTGGACTTGCTATGTGATGTTTTAAATAGTAAGTTTGCTCTACATTGATCCCTTGTTTTTTTAATGGCTATATTGATTGTACTTTCAGAGTAACCTCTAGCTAAGAATCGTTCTTTCATTTCTGCCTGTGCACTCTTTAAGTCTGCGTCCCTGCTACATATTCTTCTCACCCTGAGCATTTCTCCATATGGGATGCTATGTATGGTGTGTTTGGGGTGGAAGCTCGACGCGTGCAAGATGGTGTTGCCGGCAGTTGGTTTGCGATGTAGTTTGGTTTTTATTTGTTTGTTGGCTATAAAAACCTCTACGTCCAAGAAGCAAACTGATGTCTCACTGATATCATACGTAAAATGAAGATTAATGTTGTTATCATTGATCTGTGAGATAAACTCTATTGCACTATCCTTGCTGCTCTGCCAAATTACAAAAAGATCATCTATATATCTTATCCATTTGAACACATGTTTATCAAGTGTCCCCTTGTAGGTGGTGTTGAGGATCATTTCTTCCCACCACCCCATATGGAGGCAAGCATTACTTGGTGAAAAGCTAGCCCCCATTGCCACCCCTCTGATCTGTTGGAATATTTGTTGCTGAAACATGAAAAAATTATTTTCTAAGCAGAATCTGGTCATACTAATTAGCATTTTGTTATGTTGGTATAAACCTATTGCTCTGGTACCTAGAAAGTGCTCCAGCGCTCTAATCCCATCCTTATGGTATAAACTGGCGTACAGTGCAGACACATCTAGAGTCATTAATAGGTAGTCCTCTTCCCACTTGCAGTCATAGATATGTCTTAAAAAATCGCTTGTATCCTGTATATATGATGGTAGGGCACGCACATGTTCCTGCAAAAAATAATCAATATAGCGTGATGTATTTTCCAGCAGACTTTTTTTCGCCAAAATTATCGGTCTTCCTGGTGGCTTAGCAATGTCTTTATGCACCTTTGGGATGAAATAGATAACAGGCATCGTCGGGTGATCATTTTTTAAGAACTTGTATTCGTCTTGGTTTAATAATCCAGCACTTTTCCAGGCCAATAATTTCGAATAAAATTCATTTTTTATGACAATGATGATTTGGTTGTTACTTCTTTTGTAGCAATGGCGATCGTTTAGTTGCTGCATTGCTTCTTGTGTATATATATATATATATATATGCACATATATACATATACACATATATATGTACACATATATATATATATACATATATATATCCAAAATGTTCCAAGTAAAACGCACTCTCAAAGTCTTGGATGCCAAGCAGGAAGCTCATTTATTGCTCGTTACTGCGTTTCGACAATTACTGTCTTGATCACACGAAAAGTACGGCAAACAAGAGCGTGCATTTAAAACAATCATGGTAATAGACATGGGACTACAAATTACACTCTACCTGTGTTGTAAACTGTCGGCCATTTTGTAACGTGAAAATAAATACATCAATACAACTTTATGTAATGGCACTTGTTACTGTACATTCTACACCGCATGAAATATCTCTTCAGTTGTGTAAATACACAAATTACATTCATTTATAACTCGATTAGAGTCACACCTCCTTGTTACACGAGGCGATACAAGCGTGCTGAATTGACCTGAACATGGGAAACAGACTTACGAGTTATACTTCTACTCGTGTCTCTTCTATTAACCATAAAAACGGTGTAGTACCATATAATCAAGATTTTATCACAGGTTAACTATGTTTCACGGATTTGTACAATATTCCAATAGCACTAGTGGCATGTGTCCCATAAGCTCAATCTTATAATAGAGAATTTCAGCCATTATATCTATGGTGTTTTTGTGTTTTTTCTGTACAAAAGCCTCATCATTAAAAGGGGGTTATATATTGTGAAAGTTATACATGCGGTCTAGTGCCTCTCAAGACATGTGTTATTACGCTCAGTAATACCCCTATAGATGTGCATCTTATATCTCACACAGTGGTTACGAAATGCAAAGGAATAACATTCTAGTATGAGCTAATTACACTACGAGAATTTAATACAAACAGCAGGTTTCAAATGGACTTGCCAACTGGCTAGTACATAAGGTCAGAGTCTATATAAACCAAGTTCATAAATTAAGTGCAAAATAATAAAATAAAATATGAATTATAAATTGAACTAGTGAAAGGATTTTCAAAAGAGTCTCTTATCTGATTCAGTGTTCACCCGAGCCCGGGGAAGAAAAGGGTAGGGAACCCGTGAAGTGACCATGCAGAGTGGTGGGTCCCTTCCTTTCCTCCTGTGAATGAGAAGAATAAGATAAGAAACAGAATCAGTACAGTTTCATTAAATAAACAATATTTACACAATAAACAGTATCATACAATTACTTTCACAATGAAACAGTATCTTATAACAACAGTACTTGTAAAACCAATTCTATAATATATTCTCAGTTAACATGGAGGTGTGAAGCCAATTCATCACTTAAATTATGGCCCCCCGGGAATTTTGTTTCTAATTCCAGTATTCATTTGGATTCTTTCTGTCTAAGGGCCAATTCTCTGTTGCCTCCTCTATTTCCTAGAGTTATCTGTTCGATTACAAAGAATCTAAGTAATGAATTGTTGGATTGATGGTGTTCTAGAAAATGTCTAGCAATTGGGTAGTGCATATCTACATTCGTAATGGCTCTCAGATGTTCCATGATTCTTTTCTTAGCCATAAATGTAGTGCTACCTACATACCTTAGTTTGCACTGGCATTCTAAAATGTACACTATAAAGTTACTGCTGCAGGTAAGGAATTGATTGATTTTCCACTTTTGTGTACGCCCTGGAATACTATACTCTTTGACAGAATAACTATATTTACATGCCCTGCAGTGCCCACATGGAAAGAAGCCTTTGAGGTCATGAAAATTATTTTTCTTTGTTTCTGTGATATCACCTTTCACAAGGATGTCTCTTAAACTTCTCCCTTTTCTATAGGTGATTAGTGGTCTTTCACCTACCTCTCGACCAATAATAGTGTCTGTCTGAAGAATGTTCCAATTATCTGCCAAGATTTTCTGTACTCTCTTTGATTGACTATTGTAGGTAGTGATGACTCTAGTTTCTGATTCTATTTTGTCAGTATTCCTTGTCAGTTCAAGTGATTCTTGTCTGCTGACATTGCCTATTTTTTCTAATGCTTTGTTTAGGACCCATTTTGGGTACCCTCTTAGTTTGAACCTCTCAAGCATGGTTTCTTGTTCCTTCAGATACTTCTCCTTAGTGCTGCAATTTCTTTTTGCCCTCAATAGCTCCCCATATGGAATACTCCATTTGAGGGTCTCTGGGTGGCCACTGAGGGCATGAAGAAGACTATTGCCTGCCGTTTCTTTTCTATACAGACTAGTGACTAGATTCCCTTCTATGACTTCGAGCTTCGTGTCCAAAAATTCAACCCTACTTTTGCTGATGTTGTGTGTCAGACTGATGTTATACTGGTTGTTATTAAGTTTATCGATGAAAGATATGGCTTCAATTTCAGTACCTTTCCATATTATTAACAAATCATGTATTTGGAACATACTCGCATGCTGGCTGATATGATGATGCTATGTCTCAAAAATAACATCTTTATGTTTGATGGGGTGTTACACAGGCAGGTGCGGGGTACGGCAATGGGTACATGCTTCGCACCTAGTTTTGCTAACCTCTTCCTAGGCAAATGGGAAGAAGAGATTCGCCTGGACATGTCACTTACTGTAGATTTCGAGTCAGTAGTTATGTGGCTCAGATATATCGATGATTTGTTAATAATATGGAAAGGTACTGAAATTGAAGCCATATCTTTCATCGATAAACTTCTTCTTCTTCTTGCCCTCAGTGGCCACCCAGAGACCCTCAAATGGAGTATTCCATATGGGGAGCTATTGAGGGCAAAAAGAAATTGCAGCACTAAGGAGAAGTATCTGAAGGAACAAGAAACCATGCTTGAGAGGTTCAAACTAAGAGGGTACCCAAAATGGGTCCTAAACAAAGCATTAGAAAAAATAGGTAATGTCAGCAGACAAGAATCACTTGAACTGACAAGGAATACTGACAAAATAGAATCAGAAACTAGAGTCATCACTACCTACAATAGTCAATCAAAGAGAGTACAGAAAATCTTGGCAGATAATTGGAACATTCTTCAGACAGACACTATTATAGGTCGAGAGGTCGGTGAAAGACCACTAATCACCTATAGAAAAGGGAGAAGTTTAAGAGACATCCTTGTGAAAGGTGATATCACAGAAACAAAGAAAAATAATTTTCATGACCTCAAAGGCTTCTTTCCATGTGGGCACTGCAGGGCATGTAAATATAGTTATTCTGTCAAAGAGTTTAGTATTCCAGGGCGTACACAAAAGTGGAAAATCAATCAATTCCTTACCTGCAGCAGTAACTTTATAGTGTACATTTTAGAATGCCCGTGCAAACTAAGGTATGTAGGTAGCACTACATTTATGGCTAAGAAAAGAATCATGGAACATCTGAGAGCCATTACGAATGTAGATATGCACTACCCAATTGCTAGACATTTTCTAGAACACCATCAATCCAACAATTCATTACTTAGATTCTTTGTAATCGAACAGATAACTCTAGGAAATAGAGGAGGCAACAGAGAATTGGCCCTTAGACAGAAAGAATCCAAATGGATACTGGAATTAGAAACAAAATTCCCGAGGGCCATAATTTAAGTGATGAATTGGCTTCACACCTCCATGTTAACTGAGAATATATTATAGAATTGGTTTTACAAGTACTGTTGTTATAAGATACTGTGTCATTGTGAAAGTAATTGTATGATACTGTTTATTGTGTAAATATTGTTTATTTAATGAAACTGTACTGATTCTGTTTTTTATCTTATTCTTCTCATTCACAGGAGGAAAGGAAGGGACCCACCACTCTGCATGGTCACTTCACGGGTTCCCTACCCTTTCTTCCCCGGGCTCGGGTGAACACTGAATCAGATAAGAGACTCTTTTGAAAATCCTTTCACTAGTTCAATTTATAATTCATATTTTATTTTATTATTTTGCACTTAATTTATGAACTTGGTTTATAAAGACTCTGACATTATGTACTAGCCAGTTGGCAAGTCCATTTGAAACCTGCTGTTTGTATTAAATTCTCGTAGTGTAATTAGCTCATACTAGAATGTTATTCCTTTGCATTTCGTAACCACTGTGTGAGATATAAGATGCACATCTATAGGGGTATTACTGAGCGTAATAACACATGTCTTGAGAGGCACTAGACCGCATGTATAACTTTCACAATATATAACCCCTTTTAATGATGAGGCTTTTGTACAGAAAAAACACAAAAACACCGTAGATATAATGGCTGAAATTCTCTATTATAAGATTGAGCTTATGGGACACATGCCACTAGTGCTATTGGAATATTGTACAAATCCGTGAAACATAGTTAACCTGTGATAAAATCTTGATTATATGGTACTACACCGTTTTTATGGTTAATAGAAGAGACACGAGTAGAAGTATAACTCGTAAGTCTGTTTCCCATGTTCAGGTCAATTCAGCACGCTTGTATCGCCTCGTGTAACAAGGAGGTGTGACTCTAATCGAGTTATAAATGAATGTAATTTGTGTATTTACACAACTGAAGAGATATTTCATGCGGTGTAGAATGTACAGTAACAAGTGCCATTACATAAAGTTGTATTGATGCATTTATTTTCACGTTACAAAATGGCCGACAGTTTACAACACAGGTAGATGTAATTTGTAGTCCCATGTCTATTACCATGATTGTTTTAAATGCACGCTCTTGTTTGCCGTACTTTTCGTGTGATCAAGACAGTAATTGTCGAAACGCGTAACGACCAATAAATGAGCTTCCTGCTTGGCATCCAAGACTTTGAGAGTGCGTTTTACTTGGAACATTTTGGATATTAATAGCCGGTTTTGGGTTTTCCGGCAGCACGCACCACCTAACAATGGGCTCGTTCCCGGAATGACCCTTCTTCGTGGATCTGAATACATATATATATATATACACACACACACACACATATATATATATATATATACATACATACATACACAAAACATCCCTCTCTCCATCTAGGGAAAGTCCGCACTTGAATCTCTGAGATAATTCCTTTATTTCAAACACAGCACTTGTAAAAACTGGAACGGGTTTCACCTGTTGACACAGCCTTTGTCAACCATAAAGTGTGTCGAATACTTCTCCTCATTTAAATCCACTCCACAGGTGTTGCCATTTACATAGACATGAAAGAGATACTCGTGTGCTTCTTAAGTCCTTCATATACTATGTTTTTTGTTTTGGCAAACACTTGTAGATGTTCTATATATATATATATTCACTGAAAAAACCACAGGTTTCAGGGACATTATAGTTAGTTGGACATTTTACTCGTACAAAACCAGAGAAATTCGGCCGTTATAGTTAGTTGAGCTAACTATAACTCGCGCCCCGCAATGCACTGCTGATGACGTCACATATTACATCACTCATGACATGGTCAGTGACATCACTGATGACATCACTGATGACATTTCAAATGACATCACTGATGCCATCACTGATGACATCATCCAGTGACTGCGTGTTTCTGTAAAGTTTAAATATGTTTTATATATATATATATATATATATATATATACATATATATATATATATATATATGCCAAGGTGTATTGAAGAATGAGTGGGTGTATGAGTGTCTGTATGGATGATTTAGTAGGTGTATGACTGACTGTATAAGTGAGTGATTAAACGTGTCTTACTGAATGCATGTGTTAGTGACTAAACTGTGTGAATGTCTGCATCAGTCTGTCAGTTGGTGTGTAAGCGGCTGCATGGGTTGGTGAGTAGCTACATGAGTGTCTATATGGGTTATTGATTGACTGTCTGAGTATCTGTATGGGTGCATGAGTGTCTGTGTGGGTGGGTGGGGGCTGTGACTTTGTGCATAGATGTGTGAGTGGGTGATTCACTGGGTGTATGGGTTGAAGAGTGCATCTGTGAAGGGCTGTATGTGTGGGTGAGTGTGTGTATGGGTGTGTTGGTGAGTGTTTAGATGTCTCAGTGGTACATGTGTGCGTAACTACATATGTGAAAGGCAATATATGTGAGTGTTGGACTATATAAATGACTATATGTGAGAGTGAGTGATTGTGAGAGTGGCTGTATGGATGAGTGTGTGCTTGTGTCAGTGATTGTATAAGAGAGTAAGTATGTGTTAGTATCTGTATGAATAAGTGAGGTTGTGTGTGAATAATTGTGTAGGTGAGTAAATGGGAATATGATTGATTCTCTGCATGACTGACTATGTGTGTGAGTAACTCTAAGGGTAAGTGGCGGTGTGTGAGTGTCTGTATAGGTGTATGAGTGCATATGATAATGCTGTATTGATGAGTGACTGCATGTATGAGTGACTGTATGGGTGAATGAGTAGATGTGTGTGTAGACCTAGGAATCAGTGAGTGGGTATGTAGAAACTGGTATTGGTGTGTCTTTGGTTTCAAAAATGGTAGTATGTATTTTAGAGTGGGTGTATCAGAGGTTACATTAGGGTGTGAGGAGGTGCATCAGATTATTACGTGGATAATGTCATCAGTGATGTCAGTGATGTCATTTGAGATGTCATCAGTGATGTCATCAGTGATGTCACTGACCATGTCATGAGTGATGTAATATGTGACGTCATCAGCAGTGCATTGCGGGGGCGCGAGTTATAGTGAGCTCAACTAACTATAACAGCCGAATTTCTCTGGTTTTGTACGAGTGAAATGTCCAACTAACTATAACGTCCCTGAAACCTGTGGTTTTTCAGTGAATTTCAAAGGTTTTTTTAAATGAAAATTTCTAACTATAACGTCCCTGAAACCTGTGGTTTTTTCAGTGAATTTCTAAGGTTTTTTAAATGCTAATTTCTAACTATAACGTCCCTGAAACCTATGGTTTTTTCAGTGAATTTCAAAGGTTTTTTAAATGCTAATTTCTAAGTATAATGTCCCAAAAATACTTTTTCTTAGTTTTTTAATTGTTATAAAAATAATGTAATGTTTTCTCTTTTCTAAAATATAAATATGCAAAGTGGATTTGCATACCGATCGTGTACCTATCTCGGTGGGTGCGTGAATCCAAGAATTTTGCTGCCATATTGGTTAAGTCTTGTAGGATGCACGTTCGGTATGCGAAGGGTGCGTGGATCTCGGCCCCGCATAACGTCACGTACATAGTTCCGGGGGTCGTGTCAGGTGCGCGAATCCATCGCAAATTTTTATGTTTTAAAAGTATATGTATATAAGTTTAATATGTATATTATAGCAAGAGTTTATTTAATCTAATTATAAAAATCATATATTTGTAACTGGAATAAAGATATATTATTGTTAAATATATTTTTCGGGAATCGCGTCGGGTGCGCGCTCGTTGCGCGCTGGGTGCGCGAATCCCATGTGACTTCAAAAGAAAGAATTTCATTGGTTTAGAAGCTTTTGATTTTAGAACTTGAAGGACCCCACCCATTTTTTTCATTCTTTCAGGTGGATCTCAGAAGACACACCTGTTGTCTTTTGCTTCTCTTCTTTGTCTCTTTTTGGTGTTTTCTTTGTTCCATCGAACAATGGCAGCTGGCAATCCACCTCAGCAGCTTCAACCTGAAGAGGAAGAAGACCTGGAGGAACCTATCAAAAAAAGGTATGAAAGTATTGTGTGGGCATTTTTCTCCATACCACCTGGGGAGAAAAAAGTCAATGCCCGAAAGGTAACCTGTACCATTTGCCAGAATGTCCTCTCACGAGGTTCTGAGAAAAAGTATTCATGCCGGACGTCTTCGATGCTAAAACATCTGCAGACCATGCACCCTCGTCGTCTTGCTAGAGAACAGCTTCGTCGGGAACAAGAAAAGCAGGCAAGTGAAGACAACGCTGCTGGACCGAGCACGTCATCTGCTTCTTCCTCATCTGGCACACCAAACATCAACCCTGAGATGGCTAGAATGGCGCAGCGTTGCATAAAATGCAAAAAGATACTTTGTTTTGGTGAGCAATCACTGGAAGCCATCCTGGTTGCTATTAGGAACCACAAGTGGTAATTTTTTATTTATGCAATGAGTTTATAATTGCATATTTTTTTGTACATGTTCACTGTTGGTTCTTTTCTTTTTTCTTTTTTTAAGAAACACAATTTTTTTAAAAAAGAGTTAAAAAACACAAAAGAAAATGAAACAAAAAAGAAGAAAAAAATGGTTCTTTTTCAGAACCGCCTATTGGGTTTAAAAATAGGCAAATTTGTAAGTGTTTTATGAATTGTGGTAAGTGGAATATATGGAGAAGTGTATGGTTAGTGCATATGTGATTGCATGAGTGCATGGGTAGTGCCTGGGTGATTGCATAAGTGCATGGGTAGTGCTTGGGTGATTGGAGGAGTGCATGGGTATTGCCTGAGTGATTGAAAAAGTGTATTGCTAGTGTCTGGGTGATTGCATAAATGCAAGGATAATGTCTGGGTGGTTGCATACGTGCATGGGTTTTGTCTGGGTTATTGGAGTAGTACATGGGTACTGCCTGAATGATTGAAGGAGTGCATGGGTAATGCCTGTGTGATTGCATGAGTGCAGGGGTAATATCTGAGTGATTAAAGAAGTGCATGGGTAATGCCTGGATGCATGCAAGAGTGCATGGGTAGTGCATGGGTGCATGTAGGACTGCATGGGTAGTTCTTGGGTGATTGGAGGAGTGCATGAGTTTTACCTGGGTGATTGCATGAGTACTGCCTGGATGATTGGAAAACTGCATGGGTAGTGCTTGGGTAATTGCATGAGTGCATAGGTAGTGCCTGGGTGATTGCATGACTGCAGGGGTAGTGTCTGAGTGATTGAAGGAGTGCATGGATAGTACCTGGGAGATTGCATGAATGCAGGGGTAATGTCTGAGTGAATAGAAGAGTGCATGAGTAGTGCCTGAGTGATTTGACGAGTGCATAGGTAGTATCTGCTTGATTGCATGAGTGCAGGGGTAATGTCTGGGTGATTGGAAGAGTGCATGGGTACTGCCTAAGTGATTGAAGGAGTACATGGGTAATGCCTGGGTGATTCCATAAGTGCATGGGTTGTGCCTGGGTAATTGGAATAGTGCATGGGTACTGCCTGGGTGATTGCAAGAGTGCATGGGTAGTGCATGGGTGCATGTAGGACTCATGGATAGGTCTTGGGTGATTGGAGGAGTGCATGAGTTTTACCTGGGTGATTGCATGAGTGCAGGAGTACTGCCTAGATGATTGGAAGACTGCATGGATAGTGCTTGGGTGATTGCATAAGTGCATAGGTAGTGCCTGGGTGATTGCATGACTGCAGGGGTAGTGCCTGAGTGATTGAAGGGGTGCATGGGTAGTACCTGGGTGATTGCATGAATGCAGCGGTAATATCTGGGTAAATAGAGGAGTGTATGGGTAGTGCCTGAGTGATTAGACAAGTGCATAGGTAGTGTCTGGGTGATTTTATAAGTGCATGGGTAGTGGCTGGGTGATTGAAGGGGGGCAAGGGTAGTGCCTGGATGAGTGAAAGAGTGGAAAGGTAGTGCTGGGTTATTGCATGAGTGCATAGGTAGTGCCTGGGTGATTGCATGAGTGCAGGGGTAGTGCCTGAGTGATTGAAGGAGTGCATGGATAGTACCTGGGAGATTGCCTGAATGCAGGGGTAATGTCTAGGTGAATGGAAGAGTGCATCGGTAGTGCCTGAGTGATTAGCTGAGTGCATAGGTAGTATCTGTGTGATTGCATGAGTGCAGGGGTAATGTCTGGGTGATTGGAAGAGTGCATGGGTACTGCCTAAGTGATTCCATAAGTGCATGGGTAGTGCCTGGGTAATCGGAATAGTGCATGGGTACTGCCTGGGTGATTGCAAGAGTGCATGGGTGCATGTAGGACTCATGGGTAGTTCTTGGATGATTGGAGGAGTGCATGAGTTTTACCTGGGTGATTGCATGAGTACAGGAGTACTGCCTAGATGATTGGAAGACTGCATGGGTAGTGCTTGGGTGATTGCATGAGTGCATAGGTAGTGCCTGGGTGATTGCATGACTGCAGGGGTAGTGCCTGAGTGATTGAGGGAGTGCATGGGTAATGCCTGGGTGATTCCATGAGTGCAGAAGTAATGTCTGGGTGATTGGAGGAGTGCAAGGGTACTGCCTGAGTGATTGAGGAAGTGAATGGGTAGTGCCTGTGTGATTGCATGAGTGCAGGAGTACTGCCTAGATGATTGGAAGACTGCATGGGTAGTGCTTGGGTGATTGCATGAGTGCATAGGTAGTGCCTGGGTGATTGCATGACTGCAGGGGTAGTGCCTGAGTGATTGAGGGAGTGCATGGGTAATGCCTGGGTGATTCCATGAGTGCATGGGTGCATGTAGGACTCATGGGTAGTTCTTGGGTGATTGGAGGAGTGCATGAGTTTTACCTGGGTGATTGCATGAGTACAGGAGTACTGCCTAGATGATTGGAAGATTGCATGGGTAGTGCTTGGGTGATTGCATGAGTGCATAGGTAGTGCCTGGGTGATTGCATGACTGCAGGGGTAGTGCCTGAGTGATTGAGGGAGTGCATGGGTAATGCCTGGGTGATTCCATGAGGGCAGAAGTAATGTCTGGGTGATTGGAGGAGTGCAAGGGTACTGCCTGAGTGATTGAGGAAGTGCATGGGTAGTGCCTGTGTGATTGCATGAGTGCAGGAGTACTGCCTGGATGATTGGAAGAGTGCATGGGTACTGCCTAAGTTATTGAAGGAGTACATGGGTAATGCCTGGGTGATTCCATAAGTGCATGGGTAGTGCCAGGGTAATTGGAATAGTGCATGGGTCCTGCCTGGGTGATTGCAAGAGTGCATAGGTAGTGCATGGTGCATGTAGGGCTCATGGGTAGTTCTTGGGTGATTGGAGGAGTGCATGAGGTTTACCTGGCTGATTGCATGAGTGCAGGAGTACTGCCTAGATGATTGGAAGACTGCATGGGTAGTGCTTGGGTGATTGCATGCGTGCATAGGTAGTGCCTGGGTGATTGCATGACTGCAGGGATAGTGTCTGAGTGATTGAAGGAGTGCATGGGTAGTACCTGGGTGATTGCATGAATGCAGGGGTAAGGTCTGGGTGAATAGAGGAGTGCATGGGTAGTGCCTGAGTGATTAGACGAGTGCATAGGTATTGTCTGGGTGATTTTATAAGTGCCTGGGTAGTGGCTGGGGGATTCAAGGAGGGCAAGGGTAGTGCCTGGATGAGTGAAAGAGTGGAAAGGTAGTGCTGGGTATTGCATGAGTGTATAGGTAGTGCCTGGGTGATTGCATGACTGCAGGGGTAGTGCCTGAGTGATTGAATGAGTGCATGGATAGTACCTGGGAGATTGCATGAATGCAGGGGTAATGTCTGGGTGAATGGAAGAGTGCATGGGTAGTGCCTGAGTGATTAGACGAGTGCATAGGCAGTGTCTGCGTGATTGCATGACTGCAGGGGTAATGTCTGGGTGATTGGAAGAGTGCATGGGTACTGCCTAAGTGATTGAAGGAGTACATGGGTAATGCCTGGGTGATTCCATAAGTGCATGGGTAGTGCCTGGGTAATTGGAACAGTGCATGGGTACTGCCTGGGTGATTGCAAGAGTGCATGGGTAGTGCATGGGTGCATGTAGGACTCATGGGTAGTTCTTGGATGATTGGAGGAGTGCATGAGTTAAATATTTACTTGGTGATTGCATGAGTGCAGGAGTACTGCCTAGATGATTGGAAGGCTGCATGGGTAGTGCTTGGGTGATTGCATGAGTGCATAGGTAGGGCCTGGGTGATTGTATGACTGCAGAGGTAGTGCCTGAGTGATTGAAGGAGTGCATGGGTAATGCCTGGGTGATTCCATGAGTGCAGAAGTAATGTGTGGGTGATTGGAGGAGTGCAAGGGTACTGCCTGAGTGATTGAAGAAGTGCATGGGTAGTGCCTGTGTGATTGCATGAGTGCAGGGGTAATGTCTGGGTGATTGAAGGAGTACATGGGTACTGCCTAAGTGATTCAAGTAGTACATGGGTAATGCATGGGTGATTCCATAACTGATTGGGTAGTGCCTCGGTAATTGGAATAGTGCATGGCTACTGCCTGGGTGATTGCATGAGAGTATGGGTAGTGCCTGGGGGATTACATGAGTGCAGAAGTAATGTCTGTGTGATTGGAGGAGTGCATGGGTACTGCCTCAGTGATTGAAAGAGTGCAAGTGGAATGTTGAGGATTAGAAGAATGCATAGGTAATGCCTGGGTAATTGTATGAGTGTTGGGGTAATGTGTAGATGATTGGAAAACTATATACGTGATACCTGGGTGATTGGAAGAGTGTATCGGTAATGTCTAGCTGATTGCGTGAGTGTACAGATAGTGCCTCATTGATTGAAAGAGTACATAGGTAATGTCTGGGTGATATTATAAGTGTATGGGTACTGGCTACGTGATTGCAGAAGTGCATAGATAGTGCATGGGTGATTGGAGGAGTATGGGAACAGTGCCTAACTGTATAGATGACTGCATGGGTAGTGTTTGAAAAAATGGATGAGTGCAGTAAAAGTCACTGTAAACATTAGTTCATATTATCATGCTTATTACATTATTTCATCTTACCTTTTTTATTAAAGAAGATACAAAACTCAGTGGATCTATTTTACAGTAGTTTTGTTGTAAACTGAATTTAAAATCTTTTCAAACTTTAGTATTACCTTCTGTAAAAAAAAGCAGAAAAAGTGTTATTGCATATAATATTATAGTTTTAAGAACACAACCTAATTTTAGAATTACATAACATAATCAGTTTCCCTTTTTTGCTGTTCTCAGATTCTATTGAATTTCACCATACACAGTGATTTCAATGTAGATCATCATATAACAGCGGGGAGAAAAATACAATCAATAAGATTGTAAAAAAAAAAAGAATTCTGCGTTGAAAATATTTACAAGTGCAACTATGTGTTTACCTATCTACAGTTTGTAAATTACATTCTTCAACTACATTAAATCTTTTACTTCTCTCAAGTACATTTTGTAAAATATACACTCTCATTTACATCGCGTATAATATAAAGATCAAATATATAAACTACTTCTTTCAAACACAATTTTGCAAATGCAATAAGAATTAGCACAAACAATAATCCAAACACTAATTGTTCACATCTTCCCAATAGGCCGAATAATGTTTCCAAAATCATTTGCATTCAAAATATCCAAAATAAACTCGCTAATTTGTGTTCACATCTTCCCAATAGGCCGAATGATGTTTCCAAAACCATTTGCATTGAAAATATCCAAAATAAACTCGTTTATTTGTGTTCACATCTTCCCAATAGGCCTAATGATGTTTTCAAAACTTTGGCATCAAAAATATCAGATATGAATTTGGTAATTCATAAGGCAACCGGCATTTGAATTCCAAATGGGCATCATTACAATGAGTCCATCCTTTATTGCACTTTAAATACAGAGTATAGTGTCCAGATGTTGTAGTAGGTCCATCATGAAAAACAATAGCCACTGCTTTAAAAGTTCTTCCTGAAATTGATACTTGACTTGCCACAAACATTTTTAATTTTCGTTTCTCAATTTTCTTCCATCTGCTCTACAACGTTATAGCATTAAAATGACATATTGTCCAAATCTGTCTATAAATAATGTTGACAACATTTCTGATTTGCAATGAGAACATTTCATATCTTGATTAGCTGTTTTTACTAATTTATTAAAAGACACTGTTTTGCAATCTGGTATCGTCAAATATATGAATCGTTCAGTGTCTATTTCAGTGGTTGAAGAAAATGAACACTCTTCACATTTATGATCCCATCTGTAACTTAGTCCAAACAAATTTTCAATTTCTATTCCTTCATCTTCCAATACTGCAAGCATAAACATAAGAAATCCTTGTGCATCTTGTTGTACATTAAGTGTAAATTGCGAAGAACCAGTACATATATCCAGAAAGATGCCGTATGCCAGAAGCAGTATGGATTATAGTTCTATCAGTTACCAACTTTTGAAAAATATAATGTAATAAAGAACAGAATCTTTTTTCTCGATTTTCCATAATTTCATGATGAAGATCTTCTAGATAAGACACAACATACACAATTACATTAGCATAGCATAGCAGTTGATACCTGAACTATTTTCTAACAATATCATCAACAGTGTCCATTTTCATTTTCTTTGCAGCTTCATCATTCTCTTGACATTGTTTTCTTTTTTGAACCTCACTAGAATGTTTGTCATATTTTAATTTTGGACACACTACACGTTTTTCATATACGGGATATTCACCTAAGTTAGGAGCATACAGTCTTCTTCACCGATTATACTCTCTTACACAATTTGCATCAGCACTAACCTTTTTCTCATCAAAATCAATCAAATACAAACCAGATAATATTCTTACTCGAGACAATGCAACGTATGCCATGCCCTCTTTAAACACTGTACTTCCAATATTTACCAAAGCACTGTCTACACTTAAACCTTGAGATTTATGAATGGTTACAGCATATGCTAAAGAAAGAGGAAACTGTTTTCTATGAACATACAAGTCTTTTACAAGCAAAAAACGAACAGCACAACGTCCAATCTGTTTTACCTCTTCAATCTGATCAAATTTAATCTTAAAAAATGTAATTCCATCTCTGTTCTGAAAATTTAGAAAACCAACAACTTTTCCCATTGCTCCATTTACTAATCCTTCTTCTACATTCAAATTACGTCATAAAATTACCCGACAATTTACACACAAATATAAAGTCTTTTCTAAACCTGCAGTCTTAGACACCGACTTTTCCAAGGAATCCAATTTTGACTGTAATTTCTCTGAGAGAAGACTAGTAACTCCTTCGTGTTCCATTTTATCAATAGCTTCCATTTTCACTATTGGTTGTTTTTCCAATTTCAAAAGTTCTTGATTGACCATAGAACACTCTTGCAGTGTAGGCATTAGGCAAACTATAGACTTCTCTTCTCCAATTTTTTTGTACATTATTTCAGGTGCTATCTTTTCATTTCCAAACAAGTTTGTTAAAAGCCGACTTTGTAAAGCTTCTTTACCATCTTTACTCAAAACACCAATTCTAATATCTTGAAGAATGTTTCCATAATGTTCATCATTTGCTTGTCGCATATTCTTAATAAGTTCTTTATATTCAAAATGAGACCAAATGTTGGCATTTCCAATACTTCCCAAAGATTTCCTAGTGTCTTCATGGACAATTGTTTTAAAAACAGGTTGCCCTTTTACAGGAGTAAGTTGTAGTAGGTCACTGAATACAATTACATGTTTTCCTCCAAATAGAACATCCTAATCTGCTTTTAAAATCTGTTGCATTTTTAAATGTACAAAGGCAAGCATTAAGTTTGACACCATGCTCACCTCATCAATAATTAGAAGTTTCATTTTCTTGAGTACTCTTGAAACTTCATAACAAGCTTCTCCAGATAGCTTGTGATATTCCAACTTATTTTCATGTTCGACTGGTAGCATGAGTAATCGATGTAATGTAATCCCTTTAATGTTATGTGCTGCTAAACCAGTTGGAGCGGTTACAACACAAGATAAATGTGATTCAGTGGTTTTGTGTAGATAACTGGTCAAAACTTTAATTAAGAAACTTTTTCCTGTTCCAGCTTGCCCACTGATATACATTCGAATAGGTTTAAATGATGTGCATTGGCATTCTTTTTTTTTCATGCAGTAAACCATGCTGTATCTGTTGTGTCACTTGTAGATATATTTCTTTCTGTTCAATATTTAGTTGATCTTCTAACTTTTCAAACTCAATATCCTGTTGTGCTTGTTGCATTGCCGTTTATACTTCACTCATGGCTATTGCTGCTTCATTTTCAAGAATTGGTTGTCCTAGTGGATCTTGACTTAGTGGAGCAGAACTTTGACTATCTTGAGCACTGTCTCTAGCTATTTCAGCTACAATAGTAGTTTCTTGCTCAATCTCTTCATACAACTTTGTAGATAATTTGGAAAAATTGTACATAGCCGTCAAAATCTCTAAGTAATTCCATTTCAGTATGCCAAGGTTTGAAGAGTTGCAGAAGTGCTAAATAGAAAAAGTCCCTTTTATCTGGAGTATCACAAACTGAGTTTCCTGTGATTAATAAGATTTCCTTTGGCATGTTTTACCAAACATCCATCACATCCAATTACTGCATATTTTTCTTCATTTATATTTTTGCAGTACTTCATAGAGACATATGTTTTCCATGTGTGGACTCCTTTTGGGATAGTACGTATCCAACATATTTGTTTTAACAATATCTGTACTTTCCGGCTCATTCAAAGCTATTTATTCAATGTCTTGTAGAGATTTCAAAACTCGATTTTGTGTTGCAGCAAGACCTAGACTTACCCAAATGATTCCTCTTGACTTTGAATATAAACTTGCAGATGTCAACCGATCCGAACATTCGTAGGATCCAATCTCTCGATGGGAAAGCATCTTCAAACTAAAGCTGAACAATTTATTACTAAGAGTCTTCTCTTGTGAAATTTCTCCCCACATTTCTTTCAACTCCGTCTTTTCAGATTTGGTTATATATGATGTAACATAACGAGCAACAGCAATCGAATTATCTGCAACATACTGGATATCCATGTTTGCATTCCACATTGTCAAAATCACTGGATTGTAGTCATTAATGTACTTTGAATCTTCAGTTCTTTTTATGTTGTAAGTATTCTTCGGAGATTTTCGAGTTATAGTATGTCTTACTGCTGACATGAAACTGTTGACTCTTCCTTTTGAAATTACTGGACGTGGGAATCCAAACGACAATTTGTATAAAATGTTCTCTTTGATCTGTATTTCCGTTGACAATACTTTCCACATCGATGACTTTGAAACCGTAAAACTTGTTGTCTTAAGCTGTTTTCTCCTCCTTTTTTTGGAATGGCACAGGTAACATAGTCTTCAATGAAAGACAAAACAGTTTCATCACTTGTGGAGAGGTGTGGTGCAGCGGCCAGGGCAGCTGACTTCGGAGCACAGGGTTCACGGTTCGATCCCCGGCTCCGGTGGCAGCTCAGCTCAGCACCATGTGACTCTGGGCAATAGCTCACTTAATTTCCACGACGGCCCCCAGCGCCTTGAGACCCGTAAGGGTGAGTAGTTTGCGCTTTACAAATACGGATTTATATTTACATTTACATCAGAATCGGTTCCAAATTTAGGTGCATTCTTGATCCATAATAACGTGTATATAAAGGAGCACCTCTGGCTTGGTACTCCTTTCTCCAAAAGAAATCAATAACTTCCCCAAGAAGTGGATTATTTTTATTGCAGATAAAAGACATCATAGCTTGAAACCTATGATTAAAATATCTGCACACATTTACAGGATCCAACGAACACAGTTCTCCAGCTGTCTTCAAATCAATGTTTTTTACATTTGAATTTGCTTCTTGTAGAAATCAAGTAAATCGTTCCATGCGTATTCAGCACAGCTAAGCGTAACAAACCATGTAGGGGTTACTAAGTTTCTTAACATACATTTAAGTTCTCCGTGACGACGATACCAATACTCATTAGTACCACGTTGACACGCCATCAAATTAATTAACTGAGATTCTAGATGATCATCTCTTTGTTGAACTTTGTCCAAGAATTCCTTTGCAGAAACATGTGTAAGATGAATTCCTGTTTTTAATATGTGGTTCACTGCATATGAAAGTCCAGACAAGTCACCTTCAAACAGAAGATGAAATAAATATGGAACACACTGTCGAAATCGTAGATCTTCTGAGTACAATCTTGTCGTACGATATTCTGAAGCTGGAATCTGTACTGGTCGTTCATCATATCGTCCACCTTTTCCAGTGGGGAAGAGCTGTGGAAAACAACAAGCTTCTAAACTTTTTCCCAAACACTCATGGGACTTCCCTTCGCTTTCTTCATTTGGAATAATTCAATAGTGTTTCCAATCACTTCTTTTGAATGTAGAGGATGTATACTGTAATGTTCATAAATTTCTTCACTCCTGGAGTTGTCCACTTTTTCGATTTGGCCAGTTGAAATTTCTCTATCATTTTCTAAAGATATTTCTTGTTCTTCCACATATACATTTTTATAATAAATATTGTTTTGTATAAGATATAATGTAGCCTTTTGAAATTTGCTGACATCTACTAACTCTTGCCATATTTTCCGACTCTTTGTTGGTACACCATTAACTAGAATAACTACAGGTTCACTTTCCTCTCTCTCTACACCAACAGTTTCAATATTTTTCTTAAAATCTAAAGGTAAATACACAACTCTTCCTTTTAAACCTCTTTCTAAATCTGTTGGATCTGCTCCATACGAACTATAGCCTGAAACGGGTGCACACATTGAATAAGAATGGACTCAATCAATCAGGGGTTTGTTAAAGCGCGACTACTCACCCGTAAGGGTCTCAAGGCGCTAGGCGTGGGGGGGAGGGGGTGCAGGTTCCATTCCATCAAGGAGGGGGTCTGTCGAAGAGCCAGGTTTTGAGGTTTCTTGCGAAGATGGGGAGCGATGTTGTCTGTCTGAGCTGGAGCGGAAGGACGTTCCATGCTTTGGCCACGAGGAAGGAGAAGGAGCGGCCTCCCGATCTGGTCTTTCTGGTGCGGGAGACCACGGTGTATTTAAATCTACCAGTTCCGGAGGAATAGCTACCAACTCTAGGTTATTATGTACAGCTCTAACTGGCATTTTGTTCTCTTCTAATTTGTTGTAACAATATTTACAAATACGTTGATCACTACCCAACTCAAAACAACGTTCCACCAACAAATAAGCACCAAATTGCTCCCACTTATCATTGTTTTCCTTTTCACTTTTTAAATATACATTAACATTCCTAGTTTGAGTTCTATAGTGAGTACGTCGACAACAAATACAAACATAGTTTGGTTTTTCACAAGAAACTACCTTAAACTTTGTAATTTATTCTGCAAACTTCTCAATAGTACAATCTTCTACCTCTTCCCCAACACCTACACTTATGAAACTCTCACTTTCGCTACACTCTTGTTGAGGACCAAAGAAACAAAACTGTATATCATCAGAAACTTTTTTTACATCCAATACTGAACGATGCAAAAGAGCTGTGTTTATTTCACTTAAAGATAATGCAGGACTTTTTACATAGTACAATCTTCTTACTAACTTCCGCATTTCTGAATGATGTACTGCTAACATTCTTAAATGATGAAAAGTACTTTGACACACTTTTCTAGAAAGACAAGCCAAAGAATGACCCTGCAAGCCAGTATATTTTCTCACTTTACAAGGACCTAGTCCTTGCAATATCTTAATCTTCTGTTTAACACTTATTATCATAATCTCGTAAGAAATTTCGTAATATATCAATAGAGTCCTGTCGTATACTACAAATACTACTACAATCCCACTTATACACTGGAGCTTGTGTACGTCTCCCTTGAACTTCTTCAGCTATTACTTCTTCCACATTTCGAGGAACCATCTTTCCTTTTTCAATTGGACAACTGTTTTTAACCTCATAACAACGACCACTGGTATCAACTGCATGAACTAATGTATTTTGTTGAAAATAGCTTTCTTCATTAAAAAAATGTTCAGTACTAGAAGTGTGCTTCCATTCACCCGAAAGTTTTTTGCGAAAGTTAGTTCTATTAACCAGTCTTTTTCTTTTACTTTTCTCCTCAAAAAGTGCATTGTTTTATTCAATGTTTTTATTCTCTTCACTACTAATATAAACAATTTTCTTTTCAATTCAAAAGCCTTTTCGACTACACTTTCAATCTGTTCTTTCTTCTTGTAAAATGCTGATCTTCTTTTATATTTTTTGCAATCTTTCAATAAATTATGTAGTACTCTACTTTTATACATTCTTTTCCTAATGTCTTTATATTCTTTCATCCTTTTTTCAACATGGATTGTTTTTCTATAACCTCATTTTGCATTAATTTGTCCTTTTTTCGTTTGCTTCTGATTGCTTGTAGTACTTTTCTTTCTCTTTTCCCCATTTTGAAAATCAATAAAATTTGTTAACACTTTTAACAAATTCTTTCGTTCTCTTACCAGAAGACTTTTTCTTCAACGTCACATGTTGTACTTCATCTAATTTCTGCTTTTCTCTCTCCTTTAAATAGTTCTGTTTTCTTTGTTGTCTTTTCTTTTCAACTTTTCTTGCCATACTGAATATTTCTTAATAATTATGGAGAATATCTAAAAAAAAAAGTAAAGTTTATTATCTTTCTAAAAATTATTTAATATTATTAAAATAATTATATACAAATATTATCATCTTTAAATAAAGAAATACATTGAGTAGTGCCTAGGTGAATAGATGAGTGCAACAGTAGGACCTGGGTGATTCTACAACTGCAAGGGTAGTACATAACTAGTGCCTGGGTGATTGCATCACTGAAGGGGTAATATCTGGGGGATTACTGGAATACATAGCAAATGAGTGGGTAATTTTATAACTGCATGAGTACTGCTTGGGTGATTGCAGGAGTACTGAAGGAATGCCTGAGTGATTGGAGGGGTGCAAAGGTAGTGCCCTGAAACTGAAGCTGCGGCTCCCAAACTTCAACAACCCTATGGACAGTAGCACCCCGGTAGATAGCAATCTAACTCTCACTAATAATAGAAGGAGAATCAGATGGGGGGCACTAAAGCAGTCACCTGATAAGATGGTTGCTTTGTTCTCTCTGACCATACTGCCCATTCAGGAATTGGGGGATATTGCCAGGGCAAAGAAAATTCCGCAGTCGATTGATAGAATACAGGCACTGCACTTAGAATTAACAACTAGACTGACCAATATATTTAACCCTCCGTCACATCCCAAAGCAAAGCAGGGCTCCCAACTAACCTGGTACAACGACACATGCCGCAAGGCTAAGAGTGCCCTCTTAGATGCTGTCAAAAGCAATGATAGACCCTTGATTAAGCAAAAGAGGCGCTGTTATCGTGATTTCATCAATCAAGCAAAGAAGGACTGGTAGATAGATATATGGGATGCCATTAGCTCATCCCTTTCTAATAGAGACATGAAGTCGTTTTGGTCATTAGTGTGCACAGAAAGCAACTTAGGTCAGCCTGCTCTAGAGCCAAACATTGCTGCAGCCGCGTGGAACTCTCACTTTCAAGCCCTTTATTCTATGGATGAAGGCACTGATATAGATGTTAGCAGCCCCTCATCAACCCTTGGGATATCCTCAGAAGAGGGTTATGGGATCTCCATAGCTGAGGTCCTCAATGCTATCAGGAAGCTCTCTCTTGGAAAAGCACCGGGTTTAGATAAGATCCCAGGGGACTTATTTAGGGCAGAACCAGAAATATGGGGACCCTACCTCTGGGCTGTCTTCAATGCCATCCTGGGAGGTATGGCGATTCCGGACACCTGGCTGGGGGCTGAAATCTACCCCGTTTTCAAAAAGGGCTCACCTCTCTCACCGACCAACTACAGACCAATCAGTTTGATCGATGTCACTCAGAAACTGTTTGCTAGGATTGTCCTCGATCGCCTTCAGGCGTGGATGGAGGAGTGTGAAATTCTGAGTCCCTACCAGGCAGGTTTCAGGGAAAACATTTCCAACATAGACCAACTATTAAGGCTGCAGGTACTATACTGGAAGATGGTATCAATGGAGGGTGGCAGCCTCTATTTGATATTTGTCGACCTGAAAACGGCCTTTGACTTGGTTCCCAGAGATAAATTATGGGAGGTTCTCAAACACCAGGGAATCCCCCCTTATCTCTCGACATTGATCATGAGATTACATGTGGGCAATTATGCCCAAGTAAGGTACAGGAAATTTGGGGAATTAACCCCTCATTTCCAAGTCAACAGAGGGGTAAGGCAGGGGTGCGTGCTTGCTCCAACCCTCTTTTGCCTCTTCATTAATGCTTTAGTCACCCATTTAAATGAGGTAGTGGACAACGATGCCCCCAAGCTGGCGCACAGCAAGGTGCCAGCAATGATGTTTGCGGATGACACCTTGCTTCTTTCTAAGTCACCCATGGGCATCCAGAGGGTTTTTGGCAGTTTTGCAACCTTCTGTACAGCTAGAGGGCTGGAGATTAACACGCTAAAAACCAAATTCATGGTTTTTAAACCAGCCAAATCCTCCCGTCCTAACCCCTCTTTAAATAGTACCTTGCTAGAGCGGGTGACAGTTTATGATTATCTTGGTGTCACACTGTCTGAAAAATTTGACTGGGGCCCTCAAATAGCTAAAGCTAGCCTCAAACTTGCCCAGACGGTAGGGGGTGTACTAAAAACCTACAGGAGCTCCTCTTGCAAACCGGCCGCCGTCGTGGCCGAGATTTACAAGGTGCAAATCAGGAGTGCTGCAATGCATGGGGCTGAGCTTTGGGGGCATTGTCCCCCTGGTGGCCTGTCCAAAACTGAGCACAATTTCATGAGACAGCTGCTGGGTCTTCCACCTAGCACCCCACTCATCCCTTTACGTATGGATCTTGGCATTAGACCCATAGCAGAGGAGATTGGTCTTCGCCCATTAACATTCTGGCACAGATTGTGGATGACCCCAGCACTTTCAGGATATCGGACAGAACTAAAGGAAATTCTGGGCTTTCCGGGAATGGGCAACCTGCCATGGTTCTCACACATCAGGGGCACATGTTATAAGCTAGGTCTGCCAAACCTATGGAGCAACCCGGAAGTAGCGTGTCAGGCCATTTCACGTCTCACACTAGTTAGAGCTTATAGATCGCTCAAATTAGCTGACATCCAGGGGAATACTCAATTAGGCCACTTAACAGTTGACTTTTTAAACATCAAAGATGAGTACCACTTTGAGCACTTTTTGGATATCATCCAACCTTTCTTGGCAAGGAAACTCTATTTCCAGTTTAGAAGAGGGACTCTCCCCCTTCGTGCCTTTACCAACAAATGGTCAAAAGCTTCCCCCCTGGGGTGTCCTGCATGTAACTGCACCGACGAGACAGACATCCACGTTTTCTTTTTTTGTCCCAGGTATAAAACAGCCAGACGGCGCTGGTTAATTCCACTTTGCAGGAACCTGGGGTGTAGGCAGTATGTGGAGGCATATAGATTATTGCGAACGGACTCCCACCCACTCATAGTTTTTGCAGTTTCCAGCTTCTTGAACTCTATGTGGCACAACCGGAGGTCATTGCTAAAATCAGTTCTGCAAAACTAAACTTTTCCTTAGTGCCCATCTTGTCATCTTTTATTTATTATAGCTTTTTTTAACCATTTAATCTACGTTTTATCACCTTTTAACCTGTTACTTTTTAAAAATCAATATCATTGAATAATGGAAATATGAAGATACTAACTTGATTTGGGGTAATTGCTGGCCGCTGACTAGCAGCATCATATTTATATTGATTTTTCTTCGTTATGATGAATTCTATCGAAGTTTTAACTGAGCTTTGTTCTCATTTTACCTTTATTTACTGCCCATTCTTCATGTATTTTATGTATCACTGTTTGTACTGTTCCCTTTTTATGGTCTTATCGACCGAAATAAAGTTTGTTGGAATGGAATGGAATACATAGCAAATGAGTGGGTGATTTTATAACTGCATGAGTACTGCTTGGGTGATTGCAGGAGTACTGAAGGAATGTCTGAGTGATTGGAGGAGTGCAAAGGTAGTGCCTGGGTGATTTTATAAGTGCATGTGTTCTGGCTGAGTGATTACATAAGAACAAGGGTAGTGCGTGTGTGATTGAAAGAGTGCAAGGGTAGTGCCTGAGAGATTATATAAGTTCATGGGTAGTGGCTGGGTGATTGAAAGAGTGCATGGGTAAACCTGGATGATTGCATGAGTGAATATGTAATGCCTGGGTGATTTAATGACTGCAGGGCTAATGCCTGGGAGTTTGCAGCAGTGGATATCTAGTGCCTGGATCACTGGAAGACTGCATGGGTAGTACTTGGGTGTTTTTATAACTGCATGAGTGTTGGGCCTAGCCAAATATAAAGCAGCAGACTATTACATAACTCAACCATAAGTCTCTCCATATTGTTAAAAGCATGCATACATATGTCTCTACCTTTTCAAATCATCATTAACCCTGGGCGTAGTTCGCGAAGTAGCGCTTCGCGAAGCTACTCAAAGTGAAGTTCGCACTACGCGAGCTTCACGTAGCACTACGCGAACTGCGTAGTGCGTGTTCGCAATGATTACACAGTGCCGGATGCTTGTCCGCACTGTGCAATCATTGAAAACGGCATCTTGCACAGTGCGAGCTGTCTTTACTGCCGCTCGAGTAGATTTTTACTCGAGCGGCAGCTTTCTCAACGCGGACTGGTAGTTTCTCATCGCGAGCGGTCGCGAGCATACGCGACCACTCGCAATGAGAAACCTGACCTCCCGCGTTGAGAATCTCGCCGGGAGGTTTATTTTCCACGCTCGCGATCGGCAACTTGTGTTGCTGATCGCGAACGAGAAAAAGTCTCGCCGGGATAGTCATTTTGCTTGCTCGCGGTCGCCAACTTGACGTTGAGGACCGAGAGCAAGCAAAAAATGACCGCTGCACTACGCTACGCTACGCTACGCTACGCGTGTTTGCACTGCGCTACGTGCAATTCGCGTTGTGCGAAGTAGCGCAAACTTCGCAAACTACGCGAGCGTAGCGTAGTTTTACGCCCAGGCCTAATCATCATCATAGCTAAAAGAAATATATATACAATATTTCTGGAATATAGTGAAACCTAGAAACTGAATCATGTAATAGATCTGCTTGAGTGATTGCATAGCTCCATGCGTAGTGCTTGGGTGATTGTATGACTCCAAAGATAGTCGCTGGGTAACTGCAGGAGAAGATGGATAGTGACTGCCTAATTCATGAGTGCACACATAGAGGGTGAGTGCATGGCTAAGTGTATAAATAGCACCTGAAGGCATAGATGAGTCACTGAGTAGTGCCTAGGCGAAAAGATGAGTACAACAGTAGAACCTGGGTGATTCTATGACTGCAAGGGTAGTGTATGGGTTATTACATGTGTGCATAGTTAGAGACTGCATGATTCTATGACTGCAAAGGTAGTACATAAGTAGTGCCTGGGTGATTCCATGACTACAGGGATAATATCTGGGGGATTACTGGAGTACATAGCAAGTGAGTAAGGGATTTTATAAGTGCATGAGTACTGCTTCGGTGATTGCAGGAGTAATGAAGTACTGCCTCAGTGAATAAAGGAGTGCAAAGGTAGTGTCTGGGTGATTTCATAACAGCATCACTACTGGCTGAGTGATTACATAAGTACAAGGCTAGTGCCTCTGTGATTGAAAGAGTGCAACGTTAGTAAATGAATGATTGTATAACTGCATGAGTAGTGTCTACATGATTCAAAGAGTGCATGGGTAATGATTCAAAGAGTGCATGGAAAATACCTTGGTGATTGCATGAGTGTATAGGTAGTGCCTGGATGTTTGCATGAGTGCAGGAGTAATGCCAGAGTGATTACAGCAGTGCATATGTAGTGACTGGATCAATGCCAGAGTGATTACAGCAGTGCATATGTAGTGACTGGATCATTAAAAGACTACATGAGTAGTACATGAGTGTTGGGCCTAGCCAAATATAAACCAGCAGACTATTACATGACTCACCATAATTCTCTCCATATTGTTAAAAGCATGCATATAAATGTCTCTACCTTTTCAAATCATCATCATATCTAAAAGAAATATATATACAATATTTCTGGAATATAGTGAAACCTAGAAACTGAGACATGTAATAGATCTGCTTGAGTGAATGCATAACTTAATGCTTGGGTGATTGTATGACTCCAAAGGTAGCCGCTGCGTAATTGCAGGAGAAGATAGATAGTGACTAGCTAATTGCATGAGTGCACACATAAACATTGAGTGCATGGATAAGTGTATGAATAGCACCTAAAGGTATAGATGACTCATTAAGTACTGCCTAGGTGAATACATGAGTGCAACAGTAGGTCCTGGGTAATTCTACGACTGCAAGGGTTGTACCTGGGTTATTACATGAGTGCATAGGTACAGCCTGCATGATTGCATGACTGCAGGGGTAGTACATAACTAGTGCCTGAGTGATTGCATGACTGCAGAGGTAATATCTGGGGGATTGATGGAGTACAGAGGAAGTGAGTGAGGGATTTTATAACTCCATGAGTACTGCCTGGGTGATTACAGAAGTACTAAGATACTGCCTGAGTGACTACAGGAGTGCAAAGGTAGTGCCTGGGTGATTTTATAAATGCATGAGTACTGGCTGAGTGATTACATAAGTACAAGAGTAGTGCGTGCGTGATTGAAAGAGTGCAAGGATAGTGCCTGAGTGATTGAAGCACTGTATAGCTAATACAGGTGATTGCATGAGTACAGGGGTAACGTCTGGGAAATTAAAGGACTACATAGGTAACACCTGGGTGATTGCATGACTACACGGGTAATATCTTTTGGGCTTCTGCTTTAACATTCTACAACTACTTATAATGTTACACCAACCCAAATACAAAGCAGGAACCCTTCACATGTCTTTTCTAAAAGTCTCACCATATTCCTAAAAGCATACATGAATATGTCTGTAGCATAACACTATCCAAAACTTAAAAATTCACAGAACAAACTTCCAATTTCAAGCAAACACCAAAAAGTATGTGGCATATTTCAACTGTACCTCTCTAGAAACTTAAAAAAAGAAGCCTAATCACTAATACCTTATGTCAACATCTTTTAAACAACACTATTATGCTGCATCTTTACCATTCCACTACTACTCACAGGGGCATATTCTCAAGGACTTATCGCCGATTTATCGGCACTTTAGCGCCGCAAAAGTGGCGATAGATTCATCGCCCTATTCTCGAGCTGGTGCAAACTGCCGATATCGCCAGTTTTCCAGCGATAGCTGACGCCAAAAACATCGCCACGGATGAGAGCGACCACTAACGCTAATGATATGCAGAGTAGGCATTCCCGTGCAAAAACTTACAATAACACCACTTCGCAATATTCACAACGACCAGCCAGATCGGCGATGCGGGCCTAAAACATGCGATAAGCGTTTACTGGTGTTAAGCAGGATGACAAACTGCAGCATGAAAGGGAGCCTAGCCCAGAGCCACATCTGAAGACCAACAGATGCCATGGAGCCAATGATCATGCAGCTTGGAGACCCAAGAGCGCCACAACACCCACCGCCACCACCCCCAGGACCCCCCCCGGACCACCTCCACCAGGACTACCACCTAGGCAGCGCAGAAGAAGACAGCTGACCTTCCGAAAACGGAATGGTCCCTCAGCCACACAATTGCAGAATGTGGGGAGAGGTGGGAACCAAGTATGTGTGAAGGAGGCAAGTCACCCATGAAAAAGAATGTGCACAATGCCCAGTGTGGCGGTGATGTGCTGGACAGACTTCAGTATGCAGAGCACAGACATGTCCATGTGGACATATACTGCTGGTGTTTGTAGTGTTGTGGACAGTGAACGCAACCATGTTACCTAAGGCAGTGGGGAAGAACTCGGTCACGTTGCTGTGTCGTCCCCCCTGTAAGCGTAAGCGGAGCGGGCTGGGCCGGCGTACACCAGTCCAGCGTAGGAGTGTGAATAAATAGGCCGGGGCTCTGGGCGTGGTTCACTTCCGGGATGGCCAACGCGTCTGCCAGGGCGGCGCCCCCCACCCTGCCACGAGTCTCCCGCCATGACCGCCATCCTCCTCAGCCGATCGCTGGCTCCTGCGACACAGGCCCCCAGCGCACCCAGCGGCACAGCACCGCGGAGTTATGTGTGTGCTGACTACTGTCTGCGGCCTACACTGCGGTCAGCAGGGCTCACAGTTCAAATTGAGTCTTGATTTATTTATGGCGCAGTCCAGTAGGCAACAAACATTGCTTCCAGGGCGGCCCGCCCGGACAACGCATCATCGCAGGCTGCACACCCGCTGAGCGCTTCAGGTGCCACTAACTCAGTGCACCACAAGTCATAGCCACATGGCTGTGGGCCCTTTCTGACCGCTGCCTCTGGACTACACTGTGATCAGCAGGGCTCACACATATCGAATCCAATCCTGACCTGCAAGGACACGCCATCATCGCTGGCAGCACACCCGCTGGGCACTTAAGGTGCCACTAACTCAGTGCACCACAAGTCATCACCACGTGGCTGTGGGCCCTTTCTGACCGCTGCCTCCGGCCTACACTGCGCTCAGCAGGGCTCACAATTCAAATTGAGTCTTGATTTATTTATGGCGCAGTCCAGTAGGCAACAGACATTGCTTCCAGTGCGGCCCGCCCGGACGACGCATCATCGCAGGCTGCACACCCGCTGAGCGCTTCAGGTGCCACTAACTCAGTGCACCACAAGTCATGGACCCTTTATGATTGAATCTTGTGTGTGTGATGTCAGATCTGGTGCCCCTACCTCAGTGCACTGCAAGTCATGGACCCTTTATGATTGAATCTTGTGTGTGTGAACCGATGATCACTGTTCTAGTTGTTGCCAGCACCAACCACTCCCTGAGGGCTGGCTTACACTCACCCCACACCCATCCAGCACAGGCGTCACTGGACATGTGACCCTGGTAATAAAATGGGCCGGGCGCACGTTCCCGTAGCCAGTTCCACTATCTATCTAAGTGTGTCCATGTGGTCATTATGTATTCATGATGGCCCAGGGCCCTACCACATTACATTGTGCTGTGGACAGCGGACGCAACCATGTCACCTCAGGCAGTGGGTAAGACCTTGGACACGTAGCTTTGTCCCCCCCCCCTGTAAGCGGAAGCGGAGTGGGCTGGGCCGGCGTATGCCAGTCCAGCGTAGGGGTGTGAAGAATTTGCCCGGGGCTCTGGGCGTGGTTCAGTGCTGGCCTGGACAAGGAAGTGACTAATGCGTGTGTCTCTGTTGTAGTGTCGGCGCCACCCGGCCCGCAATTGACAATGTTGCAATGTAGCATGCACCAAGAGGGTGGGCTCGCACGAACGGAGAAATGAAGGAGTGCAAGACCGTTCGGGGTCTTGGCTCATACATGCCAAGTGTTGTGTGTATCTGTATTGCCGCAGCATGAGCCAAAAGCCTAGCCTTAATCGCAGCACGAGTACAGCCAGGCACGAACTCTACATCTGTGTCCGCCCTATCCTTACCATAGGCGTACACTCACGTGGCCGCCCACCTTCAACAGCCAACATCACAGTGTCGTTGTCAGGCTTGTGGACATGCGCAGCCAGGCATGACAATGGTGTGCCGTAGGAGTGCAAGTGATGCAACCGTGCAGCGCACACAAGTAAATAGGCTTGGGGGAGGGAGGAGCAGCTGTGAGGCAACGTAACACACAGGGATGCCGCTCATTTGCCACATGCAAGACATGTCAAACATGAATCCCAAAGTCGCACACATCCCACACCACCCCCAACAAGCCACATCACATTTCCTGAACGCAAGCAGATGACAAACTAACATTAGGGATGAAAGCTCCTTTGTCTGAACTATCAGGCGGAAGCACATCTGCACCTCCGACCTCGGAATTGCATGTGCCCGGCACCCCCGGACAGATACTATAGCAGCTGATGATGACTCCCACACTATGCACAGCCCGACGAAAGACCAACGTATACACACCCCACACACAGAAGTCCTTTCTCGAAGTTGTCTTGCATGGAATGGCCTTCACACTCACTCCCACACCATCCCAGGCGTACAACCGTTGCACAATAAAACAACTCATTGATCCGAGCTGTGCCATTTCATCCACAGAACTGGCGCAGGTCAGAACAGTGCCGCTTCAACCAGAGCCACTAACGCAATGGCAGTACATCCTGGATACATGCACAACCCCTGTCACGTTGAACTGTACCGTGCACGTATGCTGCATTTACTGGGGGCACTGCCATTGGCAGGGCTGAGGATCAGTTACCAGCTAAGCTTCTGCCTTGCCAACGTCACCTGCGTTCAGCCTGTGTTGCATTGTCGATCATGCATATTCGATTGGTCCATGGATGTCTGCCTATCCAACAGGACGGTAGCTGAACTGGATTTTGACATGTGTGTGCGCCCCCTGTTGGCCCACGACCAGGAGTGTCACCGTGATACCCGTATATGGGATGCCTTGATACTTGGCATACATGCTGGCAGCTGGACCTGGGAGATTGCACAACTCCTCGTGTGCAGTGACCACATTGAACCGCTCCCCTATTGGGCTGTAGTGCTAATTGGTGAAAGGGGGTGGACGCAGCACATCTGTCCGGACCTGCTAATGGATCGCCTCGCCGTCCTGTTTGATGAAGTCGACAACGACCTCATGTTGGAAATGATAGCCTACGAAGCTGCAATCGCTTTCATGGACGAGTAACTACGTACCTGCAGCCACAACTGATTGGAACCCATTGCACATATCCCAACACCTTGTTGCATCTTGGAGATCTGGTCACATGTCCCACGACAACAGTGGACATGGCTGCATTCACCTGGACTCCGAATACATGAGCGGACAACAACTCAGGTTAACACACACCTGTGAAAGGTGAGGCACTCCCCCAGAGTGGACTGCGGCGCTTGACAACGTTCCAAAATTCTGACATACTGCTGCATTGGTCTGCATGTTGTGGCACTTATCTTGCCTGTACTGACACGCATATGCTAATAAAGTCTACACACCTTCACTTGTATTCAACTGTGATGAGTGTTGATTTGAATGACAATGTGTGTCTCACTTGCCGATCTGGGTCACGGCCATACATGTGCATTGATAGCATTACCCAGGGAGTACCTTTTTGTGGAATCACTGTCCCTACATTCATCCATACTTTCATACTTGATTGATCATAGCCATGACACATCTGTGTGAATTAGAATGTTTTATTCGCATTCAGTGGAGTGTTGAAGCTGGACCAGTACAGGCCATGCAAACCCCACTTTACATTGTTGCCCCGTGGAGGGCCAGCCAGAGTCCTTTAGGGATTGACAAGTTCATCGGAAGAGGAAGACTTCAGTCTGCAGTGTGATTGCTGTGTCATTGGTAACCAAACAAAATATGGCAGTCCATGTCGAGGTCCAAGGTGAGTGTCGCTGAGTGTATCGGGGGACAGTGGAAGGTGTTATTCCAGGGCATGATGCAGAGGGCAGAACCAAGCTGAAACAGGCCATATGGCGGAGATGAATGCTACCACTTCATTCTTACCACAAAGCCAGATTCATCATCATCTTCGTCCTCTGATGTGTCAGGTGCCTCACATGTGGGTGGTGGTGTTTAGTCTGCATCACTGTGTGGCACTGACACATCAGGGGGCAGAGATGTGGATGGAGTAGTAGCAGCAGCATTCATCCGCGCCAGGCCTTGTGGCGGCAATGCCATGACGAGGATCTGCAGGGCATGGAAGATCACAGCTACATCTCGCTAGTGTGCAGCCGTGGCAAACATTCTTTCCGCCTGCATCCGCTCCAAGCTCTCCATCATTCTCCTTATGTGTCCCAACTCCCAGCTGACATCGCTGGAGCCACTCTGACTAGACAGTTGTTCTTGGCTCAGAGTCATGACTCCAGCGATGTCAGCCATGGATTGTTGGAGAGCATGGAGCGGACAGTGGGTGTCCATTAGGGACTGTAAGTGGTCCCTGATGGGACTTAGACACCCACGTATGGCATCTAGTTTGGCTGCCATGAGGTCGAACCCCACCCGCAGCTGATCAGCCATCTTCTCCAGGCACCCTGACACACGGCATTGGAATGCCATGTGTTGGTTGTGGGGGTCCTGGGAGACAGCCGTGGTGGTGGGTGCTTCCTGCTGTGTGGTCTGTGCAGGGGGTGGGGTCTCCTCGATGCAGCTGGGCTGCCCTGCTCCTGGAGGTGGGGTGCCAAAGCTGTCCGTGAGCTGTTGACGGGCGTCGGTGTCGATGTTGGGGAGGTCCTCTTCATCATCAGTGCTGAGTTGTTGGGTCTGCTCTGCAGGAGGTGTTGATTCTCCCTCTGCAATGTGAAGGGGAGATGCAGATTGACATTGTGTTCACATGTATGTTCACGCATTGTACAAGTTTACTTACAGACTGCATGACAATGTACATTGTGACTGTTTGTGAGGAGATGTCTATTTGATGCGGGCCAGTTGACATTTCTACACCATCAGGGGTGTGAGGTTGTACTTGTACATTATCATCTCACAGTTTCCTGCTATGCCAAATGCAAATGGCCATTTTCTACACACAAGTGGCAGCAGTTGTGTCCTCTGTTCTGTTGTGAAGGTGTTGCAGTTTGTACCACATTGTTGTCAATGTTGAGGTGCTCTGATTCTTATGTGTGTGTACTGCATTGTGGGTGTGTTGCCCCTTCATCTCTGATTTTGCTGGCCCTTATCCCTTTCAGACGGTGTGCCTTTCACTTCTGTGCTTATACAGTGCTGAGATATTGCAGACTTGGGTAAATTGGGCTCTTGGTCAGAGTTGTGACTCTTGGGCATGGTTTGTCTGCAGATTTGCTATACTTAATTGTGCATGTGTGCCATTGTGCCCATCTCCCCCCGTCCCCCCAGTCCCTGGTCGTTACTCACCCTGTTGCTGTTGGCTCAGGTCATGTTGTGCAGTGTCCGGTTCCCCAATGATGACTCGGGTCACCATTTCCTCCATCTCATCCAGCTCCTGGTATGTCGCTGGACTCCCACCTCCAGTCTGTATTGCTGCTTTCAGGTTGGCTGCGAGTTTCAGCTTGCTTTTGCGCTTCACATCAGTCCAGCGCTTCTTGCAGTCATCCACTTCCCTTCTCTTCACTCCGACTGCATTCACCTTGGCCAAGATGGACTTCCATATAGTATTTTTAGTTGCCAATGACACAGTGGAGGTGATGAACAGTTGGTGGTGGTGTTCTATCACCTCCGTAATGAGGATCTGGTTTTCCTGCGTACTGAAAGGCGGGTTCCTCTTCTTCTTCTCCTTGCCCTTCCCTGACCCCGAGGTCCCAGGCTGGTCCTCCGTGGGGCTTGTGGGGTTCTGGTTGTCCTCTGTACTTGCTCCGGCTACCTCCATGGTGCTTCGCAGTTGTTTGTGTTTTGTTTGTGTTTTTTGTTGCTGCTTTTATAGTGGTTTTTCCCGCCTGACTTGTGGGACTTGCAGGCCTGGCGCTGCTTATCGCTGGATTTTTTTATCGCAGTTGGGCCCATCGCAAGTTTTTTCATGTTAGGCTTTAGATTTTTATTGCCGTCCCGGTAATTTTATCGCGGACATTTGACGCGTTATCGGGAAACTATCGCATGTTACCGCCGTGTTGAGAATAAGAAGTTAACACAGAGTTATTTTCCCGTGATAGACAACGATGTGAAAAATTGCGTTAACATATTTTGGCGATTATCACACGTTCTTGAGAATATCCCCCATAGTCTTCAGCCTACCACATCAAAAGCAACAACACCTCTTTGTTATACATCATGCACCTTCAAATTTATAAGACATATGAAAATACATATACAAGTAGAGACATACTTGAGACAGAAGTCCATGCACACCTTAAAACTTGACAGACTCCACCTCCAATTTTAAAGCAACACCTAAAATTACGCGGTATACTACAATTTTAAAGCAACACCTAAAATTACGCGGTACACTACAAATGTACATATCCACACACTAAAATAAACTACCATAATCACTAATCCTTTTTCCACTATACACATATTACTATACAAAATCTATTTCAAACAACATTTAACTACAATAAAACACATCTCTACATTTAATAATATATTTCAAACATTACAGTTCTTGAATAATTTTTAAAGATTAAAAATAAAGCTATTACATAATACACCTCACAAATTTATAACTCTCCTTCCAAATTGATTTGTAGAATATGAAATATCACAAACTTATAAAAAAAATTCTTATGCACACAATCAATGTAATGCACCACTCTCAGCAAGGTAAAACCAGTAATGGCAAACTTTCCCTCTCTTTCTGCACACAAATACATGTAAGTAACAAATCACATTCCTTCCTACATTATTTCAAATTATAAAACACATTTCTTTTGGTTAGACATATTAACCCTTACCAACTGACTACTAAAAGTACACCAACGCGATGGAGCCATGAATCCATACGGGAGTACAAAAATATATTACAAATAAAAATACCACTATTTTTTAAGAACACACCACTTCTAAACATAGTGCTGACTTCGAAATCTTACTTTAATAACATATCACTTATATATAAATTACAATTCCATATTTTAAAACCTCAGATAACATTCAACCCTTCCCCCATTCTGCTTAATGCCAGTTTCCATAGTAACAGTTCATGGAACATTCAACTGAACTAACAGGTCACAAATTCACCATATTTTCAAGTTCAGCACACAATGTTGCAAATGCAAACAGCAGGTGTGGTTGACGTTTGCAAAGTATGACCTTATCCTATCTACTGTACCTTTCAAACATTTTTTACTGACCAATAACAAACATGCTTTTTAAAGAAAGTAACATGCACCCTATTTTTCAGTGTACAATGTTCTTAAACAGCCAATCAATTCTCTACTTTTTAAAAAACAGCATCTTGTCCACCATTTTAGATATCTCTCATTCTACCAACTGACTACCTCAGCTACAGACATCTTTTCATTACTTCCAGACATCCCTTCAAGATGCTTACAGTATGGATTGCTGGGCACAGCTATGTATTCTGGTGCAAAAGGTATGCTGAACGCAGAGGTATTGACAAAGACCTAGCTTTGCAAAATGTGGATATTAAATGGATTGCACAGAGAGGATTAAAGTGGCACCAATTGATGCCTTTGGTTAAAACCTTTTTGCATCTCCAACCCCCTGACCTCATGATGTGCACTGTGGTGGCAATGACCTAGGCACATTGACTGTGGTAGGACTGGAAATACCCATGAAGGATACCTTTGCACAACTGATGTTGCTTTTC